>CM046666.1:121140738-121229211 GCA_025594165.1 Tamias sibiricus | reverse complement strand
ATAGGAACAGGACATGCATTATAGTACACAAATGCTTTACTTAAATTATTATTTAAAATATTTTTTTCTCTAAACTAAAACACTGGAGACTAAATTACATTAATGTGAAAACATCACTTGGTGTCAAATTTTCCTCTTTTGTCTTTTAGCTATTTTCATGACTCTTCCTACTCTAAGATTTTGAATGATATGTATGTAGTTAATACATAGATTCCAAGAAAATCATTCCAGTCAATATTTCTATCTTTTGAAAACTCTATACCCACATATTCATATGATAATCATCTCCATTTAATCTCATAGATATTTCAAATATAATGTGCATAAACAATGAACCTCCAATTTTTTTACCTCAAAGTAAGTCTATGATTCCTACATGTATGCCCATTTTACTAAGGGACAAAATCCTACAATCCTCAGAGACCAAGAACATAGGAGGGCTCTGAATTCCATGTTCATTCAATTAGGCAATCCTGTGGATTCTATTTTCATAGAAAAACAATTTCTCATCACTTCTTGTCATGTTCTCTGTTACCACTTTGGTCCAAGGCATTATTAACACTAGCTGGGATTCTAACAAGAGTCTCCTCTGAGTCCATCTTCCTGATTCTGTCCTGGTCTCCTGCCAGAATATTCTCAACAGAAAAATGAAGATGACCTGTGATATCAGTTCATTGTACTTCTCCATTCGATCTCCTCTGGTGTCGACCCTGATTCCTCTCTTGCCACACTGGCCTCCTGGCTGTCCTTCAAGGCATGCTTCCATATCATGATTTGCACTTGCCATCTGTTCTTACTGAAATTCTCCTCTTCAGATACTGGAAGAGTTTAATCACTCATATCTTTCAGGCCTTTCCTGAGATGCCACATTTTCATTTATGGACTTCCATAACCATCTCAGCTACGATTGCAATGACGTTTCTTCAATCCACTCTCCTTTCCCCCTCCTTGCTTTCTTTGATACCATTTATCATGAATAACATATTTGGATGGTTCAATGTATTGATTTCAACTCCACTAGATTATGAGGTCCAGGATGGTTGGAATGTTGCCTTCATTTCCTTTGCTTTGACTGCATGAACCATTAATCCTAGATGAACACCATGTATCATAATGATCTTCCCAGTATTAATTCCCACTTTGAAGTTTTTTACCAACCAAAGTATAGTTTGGGAACTTACCTGATGACTGATTTCTGCTTTTTGAAAGCATAGTACCAGAGGATAGTTATCTTCCCCAATAGATCTAATGACTTTTATTCATAAAAAATCCCTGACCTCTCATGCACAGAATCACTATCCTGCCCTCCACAAGACTGCTCACATACTATATGCATGGGCACATGCATATGGACCAATATGTGCATGCCAGCACTTTGTGGAATTTTATTAAATGGACGTTTTATGCCATATCCCTGATGTGCCTAAAACAACACTAGCTTTTGCTTCTCTTTCTTAATCTTTTTTTAAATCCTTGATACTGCATAGGAGAATCCTTCTGAATTTTAATGTTGCCCCTAACACCAAATCAGCAGTAGAAGGGACAAAGCATGTATCAACAGTCTTTGTTAAGATCCTTGACATTAATTTGTACTCTCCCAGGTCCTGGGGTCCATTGGCCTTTGAAAGAAACACAAACTTTCATATATGAAATGTCATTTTAACAGATCTTCAAGTGAGTAGTGACATAAGAATCACCTTATTTAATGTAGAATGAATGTTTCTTCTTTTTAAAGCTATGGGAGACACCTCTTTGTATCCAATGAAGGCCCATTGCTTGGGGTAACAAATACGTCAGCAGCAAAAATATATTTGTAGAAATACATTTGACCCTATAAGCTAAATAATCCTTTCAAATAATGAGCTTTTTAAATGAATATTGTTATTATGAGTATATATGCTAAGTGTAACAAAAACTTAAGAAATAATTATTTCCTCATGTGCTTCAAGTTTAATAAGTTCAGTATCAACACTGCACATCTATTAATGTCACTATAGAAAATAACACAACTTTCAAAGCCACCTGAAAAGAATCTAATGAGTTTGTTATAAAATGAGCTTTAAAAATTCTCTGCTTCTCTCCATGGTGCTAATAGCAAAAATTAATCCCCAGAGACCTTAAAATAAAATCATGGGCTAGAAATAGATTAGTACAGAAGATCATGTCCTTAACAAAACAAAACTGAGAGATCAATAAGAATATGGCGAAGATGAGGATGATAAACCTAAAAATAAAATGAACATCTTTTTATACACATTTTTGGCAAGCCACCACAGGACAGAAAGGCAAAGTTGTATCTTTTAACAGAGAGTCAACATAAACATAAGTAATACAAATTCAAATTGAGTTTACCACAAGCAATTAAATTAAAGAACACATTACTTTTGTGAATTCAAGATACAGAGCACTAAACAAACACAAAACTAAGAGACAGCCTTCCAGGGAAATTGGCAGCACTCAAATGTTACTGTTGAGCCAATGTTTAGGATGACAATCTTTCCTTGGCTTCTGCCACTTCTCCATATGATTAGTTTTTCATGGATTGTAAAATTAAGGAATTGTTACCGTGCCAGTATAATTTCACTGACTGACTAAGCACATTCCTAAGATCCTGCTTTTTTTTAGTGACTAACTCATGTTCAGAAAGCCTCACTCATCCCCTCTCTTCCATTATTTGGACCAGTGGTGGTGTCTTCTGTGCTATTTTGCAATGTGAGCATCTATTACTCTGTTTATTAATGCAAGAATTTTAAACTACATTATATAAACTTTAGTATAGATTATTCATGTAAAGAACTTCCCTTTGATCAATTTGTTTCTTTGTTCAGGTTCCAAAGAGAGCAGTGGAGCATGTAGTAGACACTGGGTTCCTTGTCCCAAATCATTCGAAGTCCTCTTCTCATTTGCACTGCTGTACTCTATAGGTAGAAAAACTCAGTTGTCCAGATGGTTTAACTGCCAGAAGTGGGCAGGAAATGCAGGTCATGCCAATGAAATGTGAGAGGAAGATGTATACATTTTGCTAGAATGTCACACTTTATTTGTGGTCCTTTGTGTCTTTTGTCTTCTCTTTTTTCCTGTTTGGTGAATGCATAGGAGTGCTGAAGAAGCAGCATCTATCTAACAACCACAAAGAAAAGAATATGCAACTGGAGGATGTTTTAGACAAGAAGAATAAAGTAGATTGGCTATTTCATGATGTTATGCTGGCCCCAGAGTGTCTAAACCTAGATTTTGTCCCATAAAACTACTAATATCTAAATTGGGTTAACTGGTCTTAAGAAGGTTTTGAGGTGTTTGGTATGAAACTAATTTCTCACAAGTTTTCCCATATTCACTTAAATTTTATAAAATTAATATGCTAGGTGAATTCTTCCATATACATTTTTTCAATAAATCTATTGATTTAACGACATCTGATTTTGCCAAGTATAACTTTTCCCATCTTCAGATTTCTTTTATGAGAAATTTCCCAGGTCAATTTTTCCACCATGTAAAGTTTTAGGCATATGCTGTTTTATTTTTCCTTCATTTTGATCAAGTCTAAATGTCCATTGGCTCATTATTATTACATTTATCTTTAAAAATAAGAGTGCTTCATTAATTATACTGTTTGCAATTTTAGTCATTGT
Organism: Tamias sibiricus; assembly: GCA_025594165.1. Taxonomy (NCBI): domain Eukaryota; kingdom Metazoa; phylum Chordata; class Mammalia; order Rodentia; family Sciuridae; genus Tamias; species Tamias sibiricus. The sequence goes on along the minus strand of CM046666.1, from coordinate 121,225,579 downwards.
TATGAACATTGATATTTATTATGGTCTCTACAAGTATGTGAAATAATACTCATAATTATGCATTTTCAGAATTCAGTTAGCAATTCACATGTGAAAACTAGATTTAATTATTTTCTCTTGTCTTTTATTTCATCAAGTTTCTCACCATTTCATACATAGATTAGCTATTATATCAATGATATGAACAAAAGAACACACCTCATTTTACTAATGAATGTATTTCTTTTTTTTTTTTTTTTTTTTTTTTTTTTTGTGGTACTGGGGATTGAACTCAGGGGCATTCGACCACTGGGCCACATCCCCAGCCTTTTTTTTGTATTTTATTTAGAGACAGGGTCTCATTGAGTTGCTAAGTGCCTCGCCCATTGCTGAGGCTGGCTTTGAACTCGCGATCCTCCTGCCTCAGCCTCCCAAAGTGCTGGGATTACAGGCGCGCGCCACCGCGCCCGGCTAATGAATGTATTTCAATAGAACTCATGAGAGCAAAAATTTCTAATTTCTCCTCTAAAAATGAAAATTATGAATTCTTTCTATTTGGAGAGAAAGCTTAGGAAGGGCTTTATTACAATAAGTAGAAAATTATAAAATAACATAAAATACATCATGTTAAAACTTTTATAAAATGTTTTAATTTCAAGATTCTATTATTATCAATCATTTGAAAATACTACCATGAATTATGTTTCTTCAGTTTTCGCCTATAGCAATGTAAATATTGAACAATGACTTCCACTTTCAGAATACAATGATAAGGCACTGAATATAGCTACATGAAATAGTATGGAAGAATCTCACACATGCATGCTGAGCAAAGCAGCCACATATGACCGATGCCTGTACTGGAGTCTGACTTTTGTGAAGTTCAGTAACAGGCAAAACTAACCTGTGGCCACAGGAGTGAAAATGGAGTTTCCACTGTTGGGGGATATTAAAGGGAGCCCTTTGGGGGTACTAGGAGGGTTTTTCATTTATACCTGGATTGTTGACAAATGAGTGCACACGTTAAAAAATGTACCAAACTCTATAATTATGATTAGTGTAATTTATATTCTCTATTTTATAGAAGTCATACTTCTTTTTGACAAATAAAAGAAATATCAAATTACTGTGTTTTGTGTGTGTGTGTGTTTCTTTCTTTTTTTTTTTTTTTTTTTTTCAGTGCTAGGGATTGAACCCAGTGCTAAGCTAGCACTGTACCACTCAGTTACACCTCCAGCCCTGAATCACCATTTTTGTAATTGTTTTGTTCATATTTCTCTATCAAGGCAGAGTTTTAAATCTAACCTTTGATTTTATTGCAAAATTAAGAGTTTCTTGTGTATGTCTGTGTTTAAACAATCTCTAGTGAATCATATAGAAAATCAAAAGTTGTGGACATCGTGCAGCTAGTCCAAATTAGGTGACAGAACAATTTTGTAGAGTTTTATTCTATGTTCTATATTTCTCATGATTTTATAATATCAATAATAAGTTCATGGCATCAAAAATTAGTGCTATACTTAGAGAATTCTGGAATTATGAAGAATCAAGTCAAGATATATATATATATATATATGTATATATACACACACACACATACAAACACATATATATATATAATCATTGATCAATTCAAGATACATATATAATCATATATACTTCAGAATCTAAGAATGATTTCGGGACACATTAAAGGAGAAACAACTGAGATACAGGACACTTCAACAAATAAGGAAAAATGTTTAAAAACATAAACTGAAGCATATTAAAATATTAAAGAGTTCATTTCAGTAGACATTGATTCACGTATTGGGAAGTCACTGACCATAAGAAGCTCAGGGGCTCCACCCACCCAAGGGGAAAAGAGAAGAGACTTTTAAAGGGCAAATGTAGAGCAAGTCAATCTGCAGATTTTCTTGGTTAAAGTGGAAGAGTGGCCTTATTTGAATTATACAAATGTAAAATCCTCAGTTAGAGGCTGGTACTTTCTGATTGGACAAAAATATGGGTTTTGATTTGTTGGAGTTCTCTCAGGCTAACGGGATTCCAATTTTTTTTTGTTTTGTTTTTAAAAGGAGCCTCTATTTGAGAGAAAATAGATACAATATAGAGAAAATGAAATATCTAGAAGTCTGAAAAAACAACAGGAAATCCATTTCAGTTAAAGTTCAAAGGGAACATAGGAGACTAATGGTTAATAACCATCTAATCATTTGTTTTGGCATTAACACAAATTTTAATTGTGATATTTTATGAGATATTTTACACTTTGACAATAAAACTTAGAAGTATTGTTGTTCCTTTTCTCTCCAAAATAAACATGGTTTAAAAACAAAAGATGGAAAACAACCATGTTCTTTTCACTCTCTTCACCTCTCATTGGCAGGTAGAACTGACAAAATGTGGACAGAGGAGGTTGCTCATACCCCAGTCTTCTGTGTGGAGGACAACTCTGCCTGCATCCCCTCCCTCTTCAAGACCAGAGCCGAGGCAACACAATGGAACCAGAGGGCAGTGGGATTCCAGGAGAAGACCCAGAGTGATGACCCCTTTTCATTATGTCATTGTGAATCCCCTTGAGCCACTCAACTTTTCTAAGCCTCATTTATAGTAGTGGTCTTTGCACATTTGAAGCATTAGATTATCATAAAACAGAATGTTACCAAAGGGAACAGTATCACAGGATATGGACAGGTTTCAAGATCAGTCATACAAGGATAAATAAAATGTATATGAGAATTTTGGAGGAAAATATAATCAAATAAATACTAAGTAAGAAATTTTTTTAAAAAAAAATTACAATTTGTGGTATCATCCATGCTTCTCTCAGGGTTGTAAATTCAGAATGATCTTAATAACTCTGCACCCCAGATCATCAATATTGTTCACCAATTTGACACTGAGATAACAGATACATAAAGTAAAAGAGTGTTTTGCATTTATGCTACAATGCAAATTCTTTATTCATACAAAATGATTATAAGTGTACAAAAATTGTCTTAAATTTCCTTAAAAAGTTAGTATTTCTATCAGTTGGTTGACGTTTTAGACAAACTTGTAATCATGTCAAACCTTACACATTGTTTAATGATACTGATATTGTTTTTGCCTGTATTTTGGATTAATTTGAATGATTTCTACATGTATAAATGCAATTTAGAACTTGTGCATAGAAGTGTCATTATGCTGATTTAACTATCTTTATGTAATTATTTTGATACAATTTAATTATAGCTTATCAAAATACAAATGTATGCTATCTTCTTGAGCCAAGTCATCCCCATTTTCAGGGTACATTACTTAAAGACAAAGATTACTGTTGCTGAAGACAAATTGTTTCTGACCATTATATTCACTGCTACTTGGCATTTTGTGCTTTGTGTGCTTCAGATTGATTTTTTATTAAAATGATTGTTTTGCAGAAATATTAAAAGTGACCAATTGGTTTCTGATTCCCAATCACTGTCCCATTTATGATGTATGGAAAGAGACCCAACCATATTTCCTTCCTTTAGCATTAAGATACTATTTATGGATCATTACTTTTTAAGCATGATGAGTGTCTTTGATATTTCATTATTTCATTTCCTAAACTCTCTGGGAAGTATTTGGCGAGAAGCTCTAAGGAATAGTCTCTACATAGGCTAAAACATTTTTATTCTGGTTGATATTTAATTTACTTATAATTTTCCCTCCATCCCATTTTACTCTTCAGACTGAAGAAACATGAGCATTTATATTCAATATGCCAAGCAAAATGTCATGTCCAACTGCTCTGGGAAAACTGTCAGACAAACATTAACTTATGGACTGTAAGCTGCCTGGTACCGTAAACCGGGATGAAAACTCTCGGAGGCAGAGTAAAGCTATTACTACTTTTACTTCTACTTTCTTAGAGCTTAGAGAGGGAAAGAAAGATTTTTAGAGAGAAAGATTAGAACGAGCTTTTCTTCTTGTCTTCTTAGCTTAGAGTAAAGAAAGATCTTAGAGAGAAAGAAAGATATAGAGCTTAGCTTAGAGAAAGATTAGAGCTTCTTTCTTCTCTCTTCTTTCTTCCTTCTTCTTTCTTCTGTCTTCTGTCTTCCTCAGGAGCCTCGGCCTAACTCTGACCAGTCATTACTTCTTCTATCTGGTTTCTCTTCTGTCTTCTATCTGGTTTCTCTTCTGTAACCGCTCTGCCTACGTTCTGGCCGCTCTGATTCTTCTGACCGACCGAGTGGCTGCCCGACTGACCGAATGAATTCGTTCTAACTCGGACCGCTTTCACCCGGTTATATACCTTCAGGTTTGTGGGTGCCTACAGGTGCGTCACATACATATCAGGTGGAACTTATGGCTTCCAGCTAGCTACAACAGCCCTTCCTAATTAGGGCTCCTTCATATTCCTTCCCTTTAGTTTAAAAAGGTGCTTTTGTTCTATTTTCTCTATTTTATTTTCTCTATTTTCTTTTATTTTCCCTACCTAGCTTTTCACCTTTTATTTTTGAAAGGGTGGATATTTGAGCCCTTTTTGAGAAGGTGCTGTGGCTTTAAGGAAGCCTAATGCTGAGGAGCAGCTAACGCACCTAGTTAAGCACAATTGCATAAGCGGCTTTGACTTTTTTTTTTTTTTTTTTTTTCTCCTCTTCTTTATTTTTCTTTATGGCTTTCTTGCCAAAGCTCAATGGCTTTTTTTTTTCTGCATGGTTTTTACCATGCTATTTAATTCTCTATTTTCTTTTAAGCTCATGGCTTTTTTCTTTATACTAAAGCTCAAGGCTTTTTCTCTATATTTTTTATGGCTTTTGGCCGGCTACTCTGCTTCGGCTTTTGGCCGGCTTGCTTCGGCTTTTCGCTGGCTACTCTGCTTCAGCTTTTGGCCAGCTACTCTGCTTCGGCTTAATTCTTAACTGGCTTCAACTGAGTCAGAGGCTCTGCTCTCTTGTTTCTACTCTTTTTGCTGGTCTCAACTGAGTCTGAGGCTATGCTTTTTCATTGCTCTTATTTCTTAGCTTTTCTTCTCTGCCTGCCGAGCCCCGGACGGACCACCATTTGTAAGCTGCCTGTCACGGCCAGCCACGGCGCCGCCACGGGAGGAAAATTCTCTGAGGCAGAGTTAAGCTTTTACTACTTTTACTTCTACTTTCTTAGAGAGAGCTTAGAGAGGGAAAGAAAGATTTTTAGAGAGAAAGATAGCTTAGAGTCTTAGAAAGAAAGATAGAGAAAGATTAGAGCTTCTTTCTTCTCTCTTCTTTCTTCCTTCTTCTTTCTTCTGTCTTCTGTCTTCCTCAGGAGCCTCGGCCTAACTCTGACCAGTCATTACTTCTTCTATCTGGTTTCTCTTCTGTCTTCTATCTGGTTTCTCTTCTGTAACCGCTCTGCCTACGTTCTGGCCGCTCTGATTCTTCTGACCGACCGAGTGGCTGCCCGACTGACCGAATGAATTCGTTCTAACTCGGACCGCTTTCACCCGGTTATATACCTTCAGGTTTGTGGGTGCCTACAGGTGCGTCACATACATATCAGGTGGAACTTATGGCTTCCAGCTAGCTACAACAGCCCTTCCTAATTAGGGCTCCTTCAATGGACTAATTTTATCCACAATAAAATTAAAACATCCATCTCATACCTATTATTTTTATTAGTATAAAATTAAATTTTGTTTGATTTAATATACTTAATTGGCCAAATAAAATATAAGTAATCTTATGTCATTTCCCCCAATTTTTGTTGTTAGTTTTTTTCTCCTGACTTGACTATTTAAAACTAAAAGTTTTGAAAATGCCAGTCTAGACCTTAGTCTGTGTTTAAACCAATGTATATGTGTTAGGGAAATCATAGGTTTAATTGTGCAATTAAAAGCCTTGGTACAATACAAGATTCATTGAAGACTGACTGAACAGGAAAGATAGTTTGAGGGACTTGGTCCTTTCTGTTTCTTCCACAATCATGCAACACACATAGTGTGTGTTTTGTAGTGGCTGATCATCTGCCAGCTCTTTAACCAGGGTCTTTTAGGGAATTTGACCCAGAAATCACTTCCTAGCTCTATCGCTTCTGTTCTCAGGACTTGGTTCCTGCCATCTCTCTTCGTTTAGAGTGCTTTAACTCTTTTTTCCTAATTCTCTACAGGGTAAAGAATACTAAATATCCTCTTACCACACCCAGTTGCCAGCCCACAAAAGGAGATGTTTATACTCTCTTTATGTCTAGGAAAATCAAGTGGCATTTTACTAGTGTGTTGGATTACTGACCTTTAAAGGTCAGCAGCCATGAAAAACCTTGTTTGCTCTCTGTGCCCATAAATAGGCAGGGAGGTGGAAGCCACCTCCACAGGGTACACAAGCTAAGGCTTCTCCTGTGCTTTGCACCACTTCTGAGCCTGCAGCAGGGATGTTCATCTGCCCCAGTCAAGTGTTAAACCACAGGACTTAACAATATGGTGAAAGTGGAATGGATCACTAAAAACTTGATTCCTCATTTCTAATAGTCTTCACAGGATAATTTGGGAGTCTCCTGGAACCCGTCCAGATGTTAAAAAAGTAGAATATTTTTTTTCTCACTTGGCTATTGCTTCTTTTCTCAATAGTACTTTCAGGAGGGTACTCATGGATGAGGAGGAATGAAGAAGGAATGGGATTTAGCTCTCCAGAGTGAACAGGGAAAAATATCAACAAACAATCTCCAAAAACTTCATTCAGTATTCCCCAAAACATATTTTTGGCTATGCACCATAGTTTAAGATTTTTCTTTTACTCTCTTTATCACTTAGGGATTGCAGCAGAATTAATATTTTATGCAATCCAGACAGAATCTATAACAAATATATTTAAACTAAATTCTTAACACAATTTAAATTATGTAGGGGGTGCTAATCGTGCCAAACTTTATACAATTTTGACATTTCTTGTCATTTTCTCAATTGCACTTAAACATATGGATCTTGAAACCATCCTTCGGCTTTCCTATCTTTTTTTTTTTTTTTCTATTGCCATTTTTTGTTTTGGTTTTTGGTACTGTCACTGAGCCACATCCCCAGCCCTATTTTGTATTTAATTTAGAGACAGGGAGGGTTTCAGTGAGTTGCTTAACACCTCACTTTTGCAGAGGCTGGCTTTGAATTTATAATCCTCTTGCCTCAGCCTCTTGAGCCACTGGGATTACAGGCGTGTGAGACGGCACCCAGCCTCTATTGCCATTTTTTAGTACTTCTTCATTATTAATTGTGTCCATTTGGCTGTTGATGACCTTTCTGAATTCATCCCTGTAAATCAGTCATAAGCCTTTCCTATTGAATTGCTGATTTTCTTGATTTTCCTCATTTCTCTCAGCTGTGGGCATTTTCTTTTCCCCTTCTTTAAACTTTTAACAAGTTGAATCTTTCCCTTCTCCCCCCCCCCCTTTTTTGTTGTTGTTATTATTAGACAATTTTTGCTTCTTTGTATCTTTAAGCACTCAGCTCCACTAAAAATGTTACTTCTATCGGAATTAATTCCTAAAAAGAGTTCTTAATTTAGATACCAGTCATTCAGTAAGGAACAGATCCTGATTATCTATTTGGCCTATAAATTCAGACTTTAGGACGCTACTGAAAATACAAGGTTAGCCTATATATAAAGCATGAATTTGAGACATCAAAAACATTGAATCAATTTTGGTATGTGGTATATATAAGATGGAGTATATGCATATATATTTTGACTTAACCACTGCTATTCCTTTCTTTCCCTAAAAAGGCCACGTGTTTCTCTGTGTGGGGGTGTGTAAGTATGTAGTAGATATGTAAATGTATGTGAATGTGCATGAAACCACCAAGACCACAAGTGAAGGGTCATGAAAAGGAGAGTCTGCTCTGAGCTATTCTAATAATCTATTCAAATAGAATTCCTTTTCCTACAAAAGAGAAAATGAGTAGATAAATGACTTTGTTAGCTCAACACTAAAATTGTAGGTTTCTTATTTAAAATATTAACAACTTCATTGGATCATTGGGATGGTCTCAAGTACAAGAAACTGTATACAAACTGTAAAGAAACTTGCAGAAGAGGTGGGTATTCACATACAATCATCAGATTGTCAGAAAACATGCATAATCCAGAAAATATCCACCAACCAATGGAACCACAGACCACTGGAGGTGGTCAACATCTTAAAAGCAGACAATCCAGAGTTTTTCTTTTACAAATAGAGAATGCTAAACAGATCCACACTGGAAAACCAAAAATTAAAACAAAACAAAAAACCCTCAAAGTCTTTGAACATAAAACCAATTATAATTATACATTGTAGAAAAATGCAGATTAGTACAGGGAATGCCTGAGGTCTACTAGAGATTTCTGGTACAGAGTAAATGGAGCATAGCTTTTCCTTTTTAAATCTTTCTACACGCCATTTTCCTACGCTACAGCAATTTCTACCATGACATAGCTTAAAAGTACAAAACAAACACCAAAGCCTGACATTTAGCTCTGTTTCTTTGCTTTCTTACCTCTGAGAATTTGGTTTGAGTGCTTGCCCTTGAGCCTCTCAATCAGGTTACTTCCATCTGGCTCTTGCCAGATGCAGCACTACAACATTCCGGAAGGTTTGCCTCCTAATGGTCATGGGCCAAGCTGGCCAAATGCCTTCCAATATTTATCAGTCTCCTTGTAGGTGGGAAGGAAATGGACTCCTGAGATCGGACTTTAGAATTAATTAGAAGTAAGAGGCAGGTTTGTAAGATAGATAAGAGCAACTTACAAACACTTTAGAGGCCAAAAGAACAGAAAGGGCATTCAGCTCTGCAGAATACTTTCCTTGCCAGTCTTTCAACTGTTGGATATTCACATCTGGCTGAGAACTTTGACCCCCCTTTAATAAATGCTATGGGTGGCAGTGATTCTAAACACCTACCACCAGTTTCTCAAACATTGCGATCCTATTCTAGAATCATCTACTTAGTATTCACACCACTTCTTCAGTGATCCTCCTACAAGGAAACTGTTTTTCTTCAGAAACTTGGAAGACTTACTTCCCACTCTTTCTTCTTTTCTTATAGAAGTGCTGCCTGATGGATGGTAAATGTACTTGGTGAAAAAAATATCAGAAAGCTGAATTCATAAGTGCTGCTTTGACAAGGCTGTACTCTCCATTGACACCATGTCTGCTCGTCTTAGAATCATTCTACAAGAAGCTCTTATAAGCCTTATATGATAAGAAATAGAATCAAAGGTCATGAAGGAGCTACATAAAAGCAAGTATCTTTCTACAGGAATTTCACCAACGACAGAATTTTCTTGAACTGAAAATAAAAAATTAAGACATGAGAGAAAATAATGGATATAAATAGGTCAATAAAGCAACAGAAAACAAACATTTTACAGTCACAATTTTTTTTCAGAAACAGAAAGAATTAAAACTAATTTTTTTTTTTTATTCTTTATCTGTTTATCTTTCTTGCTAGCAGAAATATTTGCATATTTTCTGGAGCCTCAACTTTTTGTCTTGGGCTGAGTGAGAAGCTACACGTAGAACCCAATAGGAAAGCTGATTTGATGAAACTCCTCTGAAAATTTCTGACTGCTTCACTCCATATTATTTCTTACATGAGAAAAATCAGCTCTTATTTTATGAAACCCACTGTTGCAGGTTTTATCTCTTGCAGACAAACCTGAACTCATACTCCATCCCATATATAATTATTGATAAAATAAACAATAGAAAACCAAATATTTTATATATTGAATTTCACAATATACAAAGGCCAGTTTCTGAACTCTGTATAATATTATAACTTTGTAAATGTCTTCACAAATGTGATTCTGTTTAAAATTATTTGTATTTAAAACATTTTTTATATCTGGTGGGATAAAATACATGATATTAATATTCTTCTTCCTGAATATTTCCTTGAGTAGACTTGTAAATTTTCTTTTTATAAATTTCAGAATTTGATTAATTTTAATAACAAAGATCTATATTTTTATGTCAGGCAACCATGTGTTCAATTAAAAGGGAAATGACATTTAGATTACTTTGAATTAATACATTAAGTAAGGTAAATTGACATTTTGATAATTTAAAAAAAATTTCCTTTCAATAAATGCAGTGCTTTATCAACGTGGGCCTTTGTTTTTACCTTATAGTGAATTTTTACACATTTCTATACTACAGATGTTGCAGAGCACAATCAGGTTTGTTCAGCCTTCCTTCGTTCTGCTGATGCTCCTCATGGAGGCTTCCCCACGGTTCTTTCCAGGTGTGTATTGATGGAGCAGAAGGCCTCTCTCAGTGTTTTTACGTTAAATATGCATCCAGGAATCTTAGTAGTTTTTCGTTTATGTTTTGCTAACAAATAGTGATCATGTTGTTTCTTACTCTGATATATTTACATTTTTAAAATTTTGGATTTAGAACATTGAGTGGGGTTTCCTACTGATACTTCAGTGTGCTGTGCCCTATATTGGATATTTAATATAAATGATCTTGACTAATTTTAACACATTTGGCTGAAGTAGAGACCAAACTTATTCCTGTTTTACAAATAAGGAAATAAAGGGGACTTTCACAGGGGTAGACAATTTGCATTTGACTCAGCAGCCACAAACATGACGTTTTACACACTTGAAGAGTTAGTGGCTGTCCCTGTGTTGCTCCTCACTTTCATGGATCTCTGTGAAGGTTCCTCTGTGTATCTGAGAACTGTAGTGAAGGAAAATGCTTAACTGCAATATGGTCTGCTACACTTCTCTATAAATGTCTAAACAAACACTGATCCCACAGACTTTTGCACATTTGATGTTTGATGTGTTATCTCTTGTTATTTTATTCATATTTTTAAATTGCTAGTGGGTAGTTTCATATTCAGCTTAAGATTTTGAATTTTTCCTCCTATAAGTTTTCCAGTTTATATATTTGACCTATTTTTACCAGTTGTGTTTTCATTTTGATCCTAAATTGTAGGCATTCTTTTTTTTTTTTTTTTTTTTTTTTTTTTTTTTTTTTTACATTTTTATTTTTTAATTTTGAGATAGGGTCTCATTAATTTGCTTAGGGCCTCGCTAAGTTGCTGAGGCTGGTTTTTTTTTTTATTTTTTTTTATTGTATTTTTTTATTTTTATTTTTATAATTTTTAATATGTACAACTCATAGTGCATATATTTAGTATCTTTTTACATACAACTGTTTGTATACAAAGTATATTCGTGCAATTTAGGTCTTCAATCATGCATTAAGGAAAATGATATCCGTCTCATTCAACTTAAAACTAATTTTATGATATCTTTATGATATGTATCACTACTCTTACCAAAACTGAACAAACAATACAAGACAAAACAACTAAAAAGCATAGCACTTTCCATCCACAAGATGGATCTTTGGTCCTAAAACAAACAACTATTTGCATAACTTCATGTCTTTTCTGCAGGCTGTTTCTTTGCCTGAAGTACCCTTCTCTCTCCTTTTATTCCGATTAAATCCTATTTATTATCCAAGGCTCAACCCAAATGTACTCTTTCTGTTTGATGCTTTTCTTGATCTCTGTTAGGAAGATAAACTTTTCAAAGCACTTCATACAAGTCACTGTTGGAGCACATAAAATGCTTGAAGATACTAATTTGGTAATAAGGCTTTATCCATAACTTTCCTGAGAGCTCACTGATGACATGGATCACATTTTATCCTTCTTTGCAGACTCTGGCAATAGAAAGCAATGCAGACTTTCAAAAAATGAAAGCAAGGAAGAAGGTGGTGTGGTGGTGGGGGCTGGTGTATTCATTATTTCCTTCAGAGTTGTGCACTCTTGCTTTTTCTTCTGTGACGAAGTTGACTGAAGGTCAAAGGGGTAAGGGAGAAGAACCATGGATCATCAGAAATGGAGACTACCTCAGCTGGATGGTGACTCATTCAACCTCTGCACTTTATAGCTGGAAAAAAGTACTGAATAGAGAAGTGTAAATAAAAACCCTTCCAATGCTCCTCTGAGCTCTGTAACTGGTACTTCCTTAAGCCAAGAGATTCATTTATCCAAAGAAAAGCAAGTACTTACGCTGTGAAACTCAGTGGCTTAGCGAAGGAGATATGGAGATGTGTAAGATCGAGCACTTCAAGAAGATTCACTGTCTGAGGGCTGGGGTGGGGTGAAAGGCCACAGTGTCCCAGCTCTTAGCACAGCACAGGCCAGAAAACTGAAGATCACTGTACACACTGTACAGAGAGGCAACCCAATGGGTTAAGCAGGCATCTATAGGGGTTTGAATGATTGCTGAGCCCAATCCCTAATGGAAGATGTGTTTGTTGGCTTCTCCTCATTACTTTTAGCAGGGCATTATAAGAAAAAGAATATATCATCTGTTCACAAGTTTAGGCCAAATGCTACAATTTTTAAGCAAAGATTATATAGAATGAAAGTGTCTGGAGATCCTAAGTCTAGCAAAGCCAATTGCATCTGTACTCAAAATCACAAAAGCTAAGTCTCAAAAAGCTCCAAGCCTTCTTAATGAACCAAGTGACAGCCACGTAACCAGAAAAAACAAACAAACAAACAAAAAAAATTAGACTTAAGGAAGTTTCCACCGTTACAGAGCTGGGGCCTTCTAGGAAACTGAGGCTGCACAAAGACCCCCTCTTCAAACAATGATTCTTGGGATTAAGTCAGAAAGATTTCAGACACATTGCTCAGAGTAACAGGAATGAGTTTACTGAAAGGATAGGAAAAGGGAAAGGCAACACTCTCAAGGGAGAGAGTGGGTCCTCTCAGAGAGGAGGGGGACCATGTGCCTCTCCTGCACTCAAGTGTTATTGGGGATCCCAGAGAAGTTCCCAGAGAGTCATGCACAGGTCCAGCTCTTGACTTTTGACTACCAACAGGGTGACATCAGACTTTCAAGTCCTCATTGCCATGACAACTCTTGTCACCTTGGCCTATGTGACTCGTTCTAATTTGATCCTTAATCATTTTTACAGGTTTTATGGTTAGGAGGAATTATCTTTGTCTTCTGGGATCTGCTCTATGAAAAGGGTAACAAGTTTCTCTCCCTCTAAAGTAACTTGGATTTTCCTATCAACTTTATTTCCTGCCTGCATTTCCTTGCATACAATAAATTATTTGCTGAGGAATATAACATATCCTGTTCCCTTAGGCCAGCCGGAGCTGCAGGTAAATTAATTTTAGGTGAAGAAAGCATGTGGGGTCAGCACAGTGGGCCTATTTTATAGAATTATTCTCTTTTTGGGGAAAGAGGGAGTGCCAGGGATTGAACTCAGGGACACTCAACCACTGAGCCACATCCCCAGCCCTATTTTGTATTTTATTTAGAGACAGGGTATCACTGAGTTGCTTAGTACCTTGCTTTTGCTGAAGTTGGCTTTGAACTCACAATCCTCCTGGCTCAGCCTCCTGAGCCGCTGGGATTACAGGCATGTGCTACTGCTCCCAGTTTAGAATTATTCTCTTAACCTGGTGTTCCCACCACCTCATCTGTCTGTCCCCTAACACCACCTAGTGTTTCAAATGGCCAGAATGTTGTCCCCATTAAATTTAGAAGGGAAAAATATTCAGAGGCGCTAAGAAACTAAAGAACTCCATCAGGTTTGAGACATACCTAGGAAAGAATTCTGCAGATGTTTACTAGCAGAGGGAATATCAGGAAACAATAGATGGGGAATGATAGTGGGTTCTGGAGAATTGCATTATATTGGAACGAACCTTTGTCCTTAAACCAAAAAATAAAATAAAATAAAATAAAATAAAAAAGTTTCTCACTGTTCAGTCTTAAAGCAGCTCTCAGCACCTTCCAAACTATTGACCAGGATGAGGACTATAAAAGCAGGAAAGACCCCAATGTTCACTCAAACGAGAACCATAGAAGATGTACCAAGAAAAAACTAAAACAGGAACAGAAAAAGGAGTTAGACAATAGACACCAGATAAGGATTATTTTAAAGCATTCAATAAGGTAGAATCAGGGTCTAATCAAGGAGTCTCCCAACCAGGGTAGGGGACTCCACAATTCTGCCAAGAGGCACTCATCATTGTCACATTGTCCTGGCTAAGTATCTTTTATTCTTCTCTTTCTTTTTTTTTTTTTTTTAAGTGCATTTTGTGTCTCCAGTCCCAATGCCATCACTGTGTTTTAGGTTCTGATGGTGAGAAGTGCATATCAGTCAGGAAACGGAGAAACTGAGCTACATGAACTTCAGGAAACAATAGATGAAGAATGATACTGAACTAATTGGATGGGGCTTTGAATGTTCTCTCCTGGAGCAGAGATGAGCACATTCTAGTTATGGAAGGAAGAGGGTGGCACAGATTTAGTGACAGAAAGACAGCATCTGGCTGAGACTACTAGCTGATTGCCAGACCTATTCACTACTTTTCCTTTGCTCACAGCTAGAAGGCAATTCCCAGCTTCTCTTGCTGATATATGTGGCCCTGTGACTGATTTCTAACCAATGAAATGTGAGAGGACATTGTATGTGCTTCTTCTAGGCTTGCCCATAAATCTCCCCCACACAGATCTCCATGTCCTTTCCCATTTCGTCACTCAGTGCAAATGAGCCCATCTATGTTGGATGCCACATACAGAATATTGCAGAGTCACACTTAAAAGTATAAAAGTATTGAATTTCTGAATCTTTACTTGAAACAGAGTCTCCTGACAATAAGAGATATTCCTCCTGTACTTTCTTTAAGAGAGAAATAAACTTCCATCTTGCTTGGGCCATTAGTGTGTTCTTTGTGGCAACAGTCACATTTCTCCAAATAATATAAGTCTCTAGGTTTCCTGGAGCTGTCCTTGGACGTGGCTGATATGCAATCCATATTTTCATGGGCTACTTACATTAGCACAACACATTTTCTGATTCTAGAAATTCTAGAAATCTAAACCAATAAGGTCTAGACAAGAGAGAGATTGAACCTGACACAGTTGGCATAAAATGGTGGGAAGAAGTCCAAAACTATTTAGTTGAACATGAATAGATGTGTGATGTGAGAGAAGGCAATCAGGGTAACTGCCAGGTTTCTAGCTTGACTAACTGAATGTTACCAATGTGCTGACTTTGAGAGGCTTTCAAAATAAATGAGCATCTCATGTATTTGGAATATCAAGATGGAGATATTCAGAGGTGGTTGGAGAAAAAAGTAAGAGTCCCGTGATTATTAACTTCACCTCTCAACTTGCCTGGGTAAAGGGATGCACAGGTAACCAGTGAAATATTATTTCTGGGTGGGTCTGTGAGGGTGTTTCTGAAAGAGATGGCATTTAAATCACTAGATAAGAAGATCTACCCTTACAAATATGAGCAGGTGTCATCCAATCCATTGAGAGTCCTGAACACAACAAAAAGGCAGAGGAAAGACTAATTGTACACTTGCATACGCGCTTGCGCTCTCTCTCTCTCTCTCTCTCTCTCTCTCTCTCTCTTTCTCTCCCTCTCCCTCTCTCTCTTTTTCTCACTCTCTCAGCTAAGGCCTCCATATTTTTCTGCTCCTGAGTATTGGGAGATCCTAGTTTTTTGGCCTTTGAAGTCCAGAACATTAATAAACCTTATCTAGCTAGCTAGCTCAATCCTATTGGTTCTGTGTCTCTGAGGTACACTCACTAGTAAAATCCAGGAGGAAAAGAACTGGTCTAAACACCTCAGAATCAGGAAGGGAGGAGGTAGTTAAACCAGTGGGCAGTATCTCTCAAGATAGACTCACAGAATTAGAAGAACCGGGGCAAAAGCAGTATGTTAGGATTTATCTGCAGTTA
Source organism: Tamias sibiricus (assembly GCA_025594165.1). Lineage (NCBI taxonomy): Eukaryota > Metazoa > Chordata > Mammalia > Rodentia > Sciuridae > Tamias > Tamias sibiricus. The sequence continues at coordinate 121,209,884 of CM046666.1, read as the reverse complement.
AGGAATGGATGAAAACTCAAAAAAAGTATATAATTTTACCTGACTTCATGCTACAATGAATTTATTAATTAAATACCTGTGTTAGTCACTAGTTAGCTATTTGTCACTGTGACCAAAATACCTGACAAGAACACCTTAAAGAAAGAAATGCTTATTTTGGCTCAGCCTGTGGTTGGTTGAGTCCACTGCTCTTGGCCTGATGTGAGGCAGCACATCATGGTAGAATGACATGGTGGAGGAGCACTATTCCATTCATGGCTACCAAGAAGCAGAAAGAAGGGAAAAGTGGCTATAGAAAAATTAACCCTTTCAGGGCCCACACCCAATGACCCACCTCCTCCAGCCACACCCCACCTGTGTAAGTTACCACCCAGTCAGTCCATTTAAACTGGGATGTACTGATTAAATTAGAGCTCTCATGGTCTAATCATTTCACTTTTGAATATTCCTGCATTGACACAGGAGCTTTTTGGAGACACCTCATATCTAAACCATAACAATACTTACAGAGATCAACAGGTAAATGGATGAAGTTGGAGAATATAACGCTAAGTTAGCCAACCCCAAAAATCCAAATGCTGAATGTTTTCTCTGATATAAGTAAGCTGATTCACAGTGGGGTTGGGTTAGGGAACATAGGAGGATTAGAGGTACTCTAGAAAGGTCAATAGGGAGGGAGGGAAAGAGAGGGAACAAGGGGGTATGAAGGGGGGAAGAAGATGGTAGAATGAGATGGATATCAATATCTTAAACACATGAGTGAAGACTTGAATAGTATGAATATTCTTAATATTCAAATAGTGGGATGTTAAAGGTGCTCTATATATATAATATGAAATGTAATGAATGCTGTTGTTATATATACAATGTTGAATAAAAAAAGAGAGAGTAAAAAGAAAAAAATGTGATAACATATTGAGAGATAAATAAAGGCAAAGAAAATGGAAATATAAGTAAATGAAAGCAAATCAGAACATAAAGTAGTCCCTGGGAGACAAATTGGAAACTTAGGAGGGACAGTATCCAAGAAGAAATTCATGTTGAATGAAATAAAATTATTTCAAAAAGTAAAATAAAATGTGTCATAATTTCAAACAGAACTGATCTGTGAGTCAGGTATATATCATAATATCAGGTGCAAATCATGGTCAAAGGATAAATAATTATTTAAAAATGACTACAGCCTTCCAGCATTCTGAATTGACATGATTCATTCATTTCTTAATATAATTCACATTATAAGCGATTAGAAATCTTTAAATGAAGGCATTTTTCTATTAGAAAAACCAATTTTCTTGATACTTCTTAGCTGTAGAATAATAATAATTACCTTAAAAACTACCAATATTTGCTGAGCACTAACTGCTATGCACTTTTCTTGACTCTCATCTGATTGAGTAGATTATTAGTACAGTGAAAACAGTGGCTCATGGACTGAACCTAGGTCTGATTGACTGCAAATTCTACAAGTTTCTCTATCTTGTCCCATTACAGTTGGTTTGAGCAAAGTGTTCTCATGGTGTCCTTTTAATATCATCATCACATTGCATCGTTATCCATTAATGGTAGAAATACCAAGCATGTGCTCAAACAAAATGATTTAAAAAATCATGCTGAAATAGTGATTTGATTGTTGTTCTAGGCTTTTTCTTAACCAAATATTGCATTGATTTACAAGGGACTCCCGTTTGTGTAAACTTTCCAGGCACCAATGTGCAAATTCATGTAAATGTTTCACAAAATAAGCAAGATTGATCTAGTTATTCAGAGAAACTTTAACGAATATGAAATTATATAGAGGATAAAAACTGAGTCAAAAGTCAAGCCGGAAATCCATGTTACAAAAATGCCACAGAATTTTGCCAATGATACTGTGGCCAACAATTAAATGCATTGAACTTGCCTACACATGCATACTTAATGCATTCCAAGAGTCATAGTCACTTCTCAACAATAAAATCCAAGGCACATTTGTTATTGAATATTTGTGGTTTATGAAGTAGAAGTTCTTTTATTTAACAGTGATAAAGATATATTATTTCAATGGATATAAGTTAGTCAGCTTTCCATCACTGTGATCAAATTACCTGACAAGATGAACTTAGAGGAGGAAAAATTTATTGGGGCTCACAGTTTCTGAGATTCAGTCCATGATCAGGTGACTCCATTCCTCTAGGCCTAATATGGGGCAGAACATCAGGGCAGAAAGACATAGCTGCTTAGCTCATGAAAGCCAATAAGCAGAGAAGGAAAGAGAGAAAGAGAAAGGAGCCAGGAATAAAATATAGTTCCCCAAGTGTATGCCCTACTGACCAACTTCTTCCAACAATGTACTGTTAAAATGACTGTCCCCAAGCATCCATTTATTTGCTCATTTGTGCATTCAATTCATATTTATGGGTGATCATCATGTGTCTGATATTATGACACACACTGTAGAGGATGGAAATATTAATTTGATATAGTTCCTTCCCAAAAGCAATTTAAACTACATTGAGAAGTCTGAACGCAGAAGAGCATGCCTGCAATTTCAGCTACTAAGGAGTCTGAGACAGGATTGTGAGTTCGAGACCAGCCTGGGCATCTAACAAGACCCGGTCTCGGTGTGTATATCAAGACAGAGGCTGGAGTGGAAAAAAGATGGCGGACAGCAGAGAAGCACGCTCGGGAGACCGGCAATAAAAGAGGCTTATCGGGAAGATTGAACGCGTTCTTAGCAACACTCCCGCAACTGGAAGGGAGCTGAGACATCCACGCACATCCAGACGGTGAAAATACAAGGAACTCCAGACGGCGGACACACGGAGTCCAGTGCCAGCGGCCCACAGGCCGAACCAGCATTAACAGCGCAGCTGCTGTGGTAGCATTGCAGTATGGGAAGTGCAGAACACGGCCTCCAACAGCGCAGAATAAAAAGAGAGCCAGACGCGAGCAGCGGCCTCACAGACTTCTTTCACGTAAATTGCCGAATGGGACCTGCACCCATCAGAGTGACACACAGGACCGGGATACTGCTCTCGGGACCAGAGAAGGCGCCGCCATTTTGGAGAAGGGCTATGGCTGACCGGGACAAAGAAACGGAGAAGAAAAACAGTTGCAGGCATCCAAGGAAGGATCCAGGGCCTGGAGAACAGCAAACACCTGGTGAGACGCGCACGGGCAGCCTGAAGGAAAGGGCCTGCCTGAGGCCAGCGCAGCAACCACAAGAGCTATAACCGGGAGCGGGCATGGGGAATGCATGCCTTTTTGATGAACGCTTTCTTGATGCTATTCACGTACTGACACCCCCCACCCCCCAGCCATTATTCCTAGGTGCCAATCTGCCGCTGGCCAAAGCTGCAGACTAGACTCTGCTGTGACTGTCTGGGCGTGGTCCAAGTCAACTGGCTTAAACTCCAACTCTGTTTTTTGTTTGTTTGTTTGTTTGTTTGTTTTTGTTTTTGTTCTGTTTGATAGTGGGATTATTTGTGTGTCTGTGTTCCTCTTTCCTTTCTTCCCTTCTCACTTTAGTCTCTTCTGCCCTCATCTTATCTACTTACACCCTGTCATTGTGTACTCATCAGAGGTGAAAACAAGGTATACGCAGAAATTGGGACTTCTAGGCCTGGGGTGTTGATCCAAGACGCAAAGAAAAGACCACCAACTCCAATTTTAAATTAAAGCAAGCTTATATTGTATACACACAAAGAGAGCTGGCCAGGGCTGCCCCTCCCAAACACTGGGCTTGGGGTCAGCCCCGCTCTCAGGGAAGACAAGGTTTTTATAGTTCAAGAGTTACAAAAAATCTTGGGAACTTACAGCTAACAAGGTCAGACATGTGTAATTCAAAGCAAATAGCAAACTAATCACCTACATGGCATTGCATTCCAAGGAAAAGGGGGGTGTAGTCAAACCCCATATCAAAAGTTTATGAGGCACCATTAGTTTTAGAGAGAGAGAGTTGTTATCTGGTCAAGGAAAGCCAGGCCTGAGTGAGCTCAAGGCCTGGGCATGAATGCCAGACAATAAGCTCAAGCCAAATAAGAATCCTAGCATTTCATAGAAAACTGAAGTGGGCTTTTCATAACTTTTTGACAGGATGGCTCTCAGTCTTAAGATGAAATTAGGCTGGTTTATCAGGGGCAATTGAAATATACAGAAAAGCGGTGTTATATATAGTTTAATCTCTATTTTTCTTGACTCAGTTTCTCTCTCCTCTCTCTTACAATAATTCTTAATTCTTTATGATCTCTCCTTGTTCCTTTTTATTTTTTTATTTTCCATCTTCCTTTATCTTCCTTCTCTCAAAGGTTAAGTAAGTTGGGTTTATATACAAATCGTCTTTCCTCTAAATCGCTCACTCCATTCTCTTTTCTCTCCTGTCTGCTGATATTAAACCACTTCTATAGAATTCTACTGTTATACTTCCTAAGAAAGAACATCTCAATAATCTCACTTGCTTCTTCCTAAACATATCATCTCTGTATCCAATACTGAAACTGTAAACCCCAACGCAAGCATACAGAGTAAATTGGAAACAATATCTGGGTTAACTAAATCTGTACATTGTGATCAAACTGGGATTTGCTGTAAAGAAAGTGTTAGAGCTTAAATTGTAAGGTATTTATAAGGGGACCTGACAGCATTGTACCACAGGAGAAACATAAGGCTATGAGGTGAAATTGAAATAGGCAAGGTCCCACAGTGCTAGGAGAATAGACACACAAGCATTATGAAGAAGCAAGGGAAGAAAGTGGCTGAAACCAACCAACAGGCCCCCTCAATTGATTCCATGGCAAGCACAGTTGGTCAAATGCCAGAGATGGAATTTAGAAATTACATATTCCAAATGTTTATGGATCTTAAGATTGAACTCAAAAATGAGATGACAGAGTAAATAGAGGCGGTAAAAGAGCATTTTGACAAAGAACTCCAAAAACAAATACAAGAAACAAAAGATTACTTCAATAGGGAGATAGAGATTCTAAAGAAAAACCAAACAGAAATTCTGGAAATGAAAGAAGAAATAAACCAAACTAAATGCTCAATTCAAAGCATCACCAACAGATTAGATCACCTGGAAGAAAGGACCTCAGATAATGAAAACAAAATATTTATCCTGGAGAAAAATCTAGAGGACATGGCAAAAGAAGTAAGAAAATAAGAACAGAGCATTCAGGAATTATGGGACAGCATAAAAAGACCAAACTTAAGAGTGATTGGTGTTGAAGAAGGTGCAGAGTTTCAAAGCAAAGGAATGAGTTATTTATTCAATGAAATAATAGCAGAAAATTTTCCACACATGAGGAACGAATGGCAAAACCAAGTTCAAGAGGCTTACCAAACACCAAACATACAAAACCACAACAGATCCACACCAAGGCACATTATAATGAAATTGCCTAATATACTAGGCAAGGAAAGAATACTAAAAGCCACAAGAGAAAGGAAGCAGATTACATATAGGGGGAAACCGATCAGATTATGCTCAGATTTTTCAACCCAGACCTTAAAAGCTAGAAGATCCTGGAATAGCATATTTCAAACTCTGAAAGAAAAGGGATGTCAACCAAGAATCTTATATCCAGCAAAATTAAGCTTTAGATTCGAAGATGAAATAAAAACCTTCCACGACAAACAAAAGTTAAAAGATTTCACAACTCGAAAGCCAGCACTTCTAAACATCTTGGGCAAAATTTTCCACGAAGAAGAAGAGAAAAATAACAATGAAAACCAACAAAGGGAGATAGTAAACTAAAGGAATTAGCAACCAGAGGAGAACCCAAATCAAGCTAAATACCATAATACATTTAAAAATGGATGGAAATAAGAATCACATCTCAATAATAACCCTGAATGTTAATGGTCTAAACTCACCATTTAAAAGACACAGATTGTCAGATTGGATTAAAACAAACAACCCAACAATTTGTTGCCTACAAGAAACACACCTCATAAAAAAAAGACATCAAGCGATTGAAGGTGAAAGGCTGGGAAAAGTCTTATCATGCACATGGGCTGCGGAAGCAGGCAGGGGTTTCATTACTTCAAGCCAAAGCTAATCCAAAGAGATAAAGATGGATATTTCTTACTACTTAAGGGAACCATTCATCAACAAGATATAACAATTATAAATCTATATGCCCCAAATAATGGAGCACCTACATTCATCAAACAAACCCTTCTCAAGTTCAAGAGTAAAATAGACCACAACATAGTTACTCTAGGGGACTTCAACACACCTCTCTCACCAATGGATAGATCATCCAAACAAAAGCTAAATAAATAAACATTAGGCCTTGTTAAAACAATTAATAACTTAGACCTAAGGGACATATATAGAATATTTCATCCCTCAGTAAGCGAATACACTTTCTTCTCAGCAGCACATGGCTCCTTCTCCAAAATTGACCATATATTATGTCACAAGGCAACTCTCAGCAAATATAAAAAAATAGAAATCCTACCTTGCATTCTATCAGACCATAATGGGATGAAATTGGAAATCAATGATAATACAAGAAATAAAAAAAAAACTACTCCAACAGCTGGAAGCTAAACAACATGCTACTGAATGAACAAGGGGTTGAAGAAGACATCAAGGAGGAGATTAAAAAATTCCTAGAGGTAAATGAGAATGCTGATACATCATACAGAAATCTCTGGACACTATGAAGGCAGTAGTAAGAGGAAAATTCATTGCACTGAATTCCTTCATTAAAAGAAAAAAACAACAACAAATAAAGGATTTAACATCACACCTCAAAGCACTAGATAAAGAGGAACAGATCAACACTAAGAGCAGTAGAAGACAGGAAATAATTAAAATCAGAGCAGAAATTAATTAAATCGAGACTAAAGAAACAATTCAAAGAATTGACAAAACCAAAAGTTGGTTCTTTGAAAAAATAAATAAAATTGACAGACCCCTAGCAATGCTAACAAAAAGAAGAAGAGAAAAAACTCAAATTACTAGCATCCGTGATGAAAAAGGAAATATCACAACAAACACCTCAGATATATGGGAGATAATTAGAAATTACTTCAAAAAATTGTACTCTAATAAAATAGAAAATACTGAAAGCATAGACAGATTTCTAGAGTTGTATGAATTCCCCAAACTGGAACAGGAGGCTATACACAATTTAAATAAATCAATTTCAAGTGAAGAAATAGAAGACGCTATCAAAAAACTTCCAACAAGAAAAAGTCCAGGTCCTGATGGGCTCACAGCCTAGTTCTACAAGACCTTCAAAGAAGATCTAATACCAATGCTCTTCAAACTATTTCAAGAAACAGAAAAAGAGGGAGCTCTTCCAGACTCTTTCTATGAGGCCAATATCACATTAATCCCAAAGCCAGGCAAAGACCCAGCCAAAAAAAGAAAACTTCAGGCCAATATCTTTAATGAACATAGATGCAAAAATCCTCAATAAAATTCTGGCAAATCGGATTCAAAAACATATCAAAAAGATAGTGCACCATGATCAAGTGGGGTTTATCCCAGGGATGCAAGGCTGGTTCAACATTCAGAAATCAATAAACATAATACATCACATCAATAGACTTAAAGATAAAAACCATATGATCATCTCAATAGACACAGAAAAAGCATTTGACAAAATACAACACTCCTTTACGTTCAAAACTCTAGAAAAATTAGGAATAACAGGAACATATCTCAACATTATAAAAGCTATCTATGCAAAACCTCAAGCTAACATTATCTTAAATGGAGAAAAATTTAAAGCATTCCCTCTAAAAACTGGAACAAGACAGGGATGCCCCCTTTCACCACTGCTATTTAACATAGTACTGGAAACTCTGGCCAGAGCAATTAGACAGACGAAAGAAATTAAAGGATCAAGATAGGAAAAGAAGAGCTCAAATTAGCACTATTTGCTGATGACATGATAATATACCTAGAAGACCCAAAAAACTCTACCAGAAAACTTTTACAACTAGTAAATGAATTCAGCAAAGTAGCAAGATACAAAATCAATACACATAAGTCAAAGGCATTTTTGTACATCAGTGACAAAGCCTCTGAAAGGGAAATGATGAAAACTACTCCATTTACAATAGCATCAAAAAATATAAAATACCTGGGAAGCAACTTAATGAAAGAGGTGAAGGACCTCTATAACGGAAACTATAGAACACTAAAGAAAGAAATCATAGAAGACCTCAGAAGATGGAAAGACCTACCTTGTTCTTGGATAGGTAGAATTAATATTGTCAAAATGTCCATACTACCAAAAGCATTATACAGATTTAATGCAATTCCAATCAAAATCCCAATGACATTTCTCAAAGAAATAGAAAAAGCAGTCATGAAATTCATCTGGAAAAATGAGAGACCCAGAATAGCTAAAGCAATCCTGAGCAGGAAAAGTGAATCAGGCGGCATCACCATACCAGACTTTAAATTATACTATAGAGCAATAGTAACAAAAACAGCATGGTACTGGCACCAAAACAGACCAGTAGACCAATGGTACAGAATTGAGGACACAGAGACTAATACATATAATTTCAGCTATTTTATATTAGACAAAGGCGCCAAAAATGTACAGTGGAGAAAGGATAGCCTCTTCAACAAATGGTGCTGGGAAAACTGGAAAGCCATATGCAACAAAATGAAATTAAACCTGTATCTCTCACCATGCACAAAATTCAATTCAAAGTGGATCAAGGACTTAGGAATTAGACCAGAGACAATACACCTAATAGAAGAAAAAGTAAGCTACAATTTCCAACATGTCGGATTAGGCCCCAAGTTCCTTAACAAGAATCCTGTAGCGCAAAAATTATTACCAAGAATTAATGAATGGGATAGATTTAAGCTAAAAAGCTTCTTCTCAGCAAAAGAAACAATCAGTGAGGTTAATAGAGAACCAACTAACTGGGAACAAATATTTAATACATGCACATCGGATAGAGCACTAATTTCTAGAATATATAAAGAACTCAAAAAACTTGACACCAGGCCTGGGATTGTGGCTCAGAGGTAGAGCGCTCGCCTAGCACGCAGGCGACCTGGGTTCGATCCTCAGCACCACGTACAAATAAAACGCATTGTGTACAACTGAAAGCAAATAAATAAAAATATTAAAAAAAAAAAAACTTGACACCAAAAAACCAAATAATCCAATCGATAAATGGGCTAAGGAATTGAAAAGACACTTCTCAGAAGAAGATACACGATTAATCAACAAATACATGAAAAAATGCTCAACATCGCTGGCAATTAGAGAAATGCAAATCAAAACTACTTTAAGATTTCATTTCACTCCAGTCAGAATGGCAGCTATCAAGAACACAAACAACAATAAATGTTGGAGAGGATGTGGGGGGAAAAGGCACACTCATACATTGCTGGTGGGACTGCAAAATGGTACAACCATTATGGAAAGCAGTTTGGAGATTTCTTGGGAAAATGGGAATGGAACCACCCTATGACCCAGCCATCCCACTCCTGGGTCTATTCCCAAAGGACTTAAAAACAGCATATTACAGTGACACAGCTACCTCAATGTTTATAGCAGCACAATTCACAATAGCTAGGTTGTGGAACCAACCTAGATGTCCCTTGGTAGATGAATGGATAAAGAAAATGTGGTATATATACACAATGGAATTTTACTCAGCAATAAAAGAGAATAAAATAATGACATTTGCCGGGCGTGGTGGCGCACGCCTGTAATCCCAGCACTTTGGGAGGCTGAGACAGGAGGATCGCGAGTTCAAAGCCAGCCTCAGCAATGGCGAGGCACTTAGCAACTCCGTGAGACCCTGTCTCTAAGTAAAATACAAAAAAAGGTCTGGGGATGTGGCCCAGTGGTTAAGTGCCCCTGAGTTCAATCCCCGGTACCACAAAAAAAAAAAAAAATAATAATAATAATGACATTCGCAGGTAAATGGATGAAGTTGGAGAATATAATGCTAAGTGAAATCAGTCAATCTCAAAAATCCAAATACTGAATGTTTCCTCTGATATAAGCAAGCCAGTTCACAGTATTGATGGGTCGGGGTACATAGGAGGATTAGAGGAACACTATAATGGTCAAAGGGAAGGGAGGGGAAGGGGGGGGTGCAAGGGGGGAAGGGGGAAAAAGTGGTTGAATAAGATGGATATCATTATTCTAAATGCATGATTGAAGACTTGAATGCTGTGAATATACTTTGTATACAAACTGTTTTATGTAAAAAGATGCTATATATGTATAGTATGAACTGTAATACATACTACTATAAATAAAAATTTAAAAAAAAAGACAGAGGCTGGCATATAGGTCATCCTTTCCTATCTCTGCCACAGTTGGGTAGCCTCAAGAAGAGGGCTGTACTGCACTTCTAATTACTGGCAGTGTGTATTTATGATCACTCACATTGAGATTTTGTCCTTTGCATTTCAAGTACTGGGCAGAACCAATCTGAAGATAATGCAAATGGAATCACTACCCCAGGGGTCTCCCTGCATTAGAGCCTGTGGGAGAAAGTATCAAATGCTTTTTCTCATAGCTGGCTCCTAAAACATGCTTGGAGTCAGCATTTTACTAATGATTAACATCACTGTGCAACACTGACCCTTCATCTTGGCTTCCCCATTCAGTTACACATCTTGTTAAGCTCTTTTTATAATTCTTACCAACAACAAACACACCTGCTTAACGCTGTTAAAAAAATAATATTGTACCATTTATTACCACAGCTATTGATGCTTGTGTTTCAGAGATATAAAAAGAGTTATAAAAAGTTTAGGGCATTATATATATATCTCAAAAACAAATTACTGAATAAATACTACAGGGTAATATATGCAATTTGTGTACTATTGGGTTCAATTTTCAAAACATGCAAAATTTTAAACCCATTTTATTTATGGTCACCTATGGTTGTACATGAGAATACAAAAACTAGCTTAGAAGAAAGTCCACTCTATTTTTGATAGAGGATGTCAGAAGATTGAAAGATATAGAAACAAGGAAAGATTTGGAAATAGAGTATAAATAAAATTTCCACTTTATATAAAAATATGTAAATTTAACATTTTAAATTGTACTCAAAGATATGAAGTAAATGCAATGCTAACAATTGCTATTTCTGATGGAATCTAGCTAAATGTGTATTATATTATTTTTTCTACATTTTAGTACATCAAATAAATATTAATTTTTAAAAACCAGTTGAAACAGAGTTACAGAGTGTTTCTTAAAAACAGTAAAGGTTCTTTTGATAGACTTAACTGTCCCTCCTTTTTTAAACTACCTGAAACAACATGTTACTAAAGGCAAAATGTTTAATAAGCTCTGTGAGAGAGGTAAAGTTGCATGAAGGAAGACAGCATTTTGGATATTCATAGGAAGCCCAGGAAATGTGCTACAACTATTACCAAAAATGAAATCATTCCAACAACAACAACAAAAAAAAAAGCCTTCCTACAATTATGCATTCTATGCTCACTTGATGGATAAAACTAAATTTTAATATTGATTTCAGCATTAACTATTCTATTTTACAAAAATCTAAAGAGTAGGAAAAATATTAAAACAATCTTGGTATCAAAGAGAAGTATGAGTGTCATTAGATGGAACAGTTCCTTTCTGGACAGAATCCCATTTCCTATTTCTCCAAAATTTCTCTTAAATAAAAATGATTGCAGCAGAACTCTGGTCAAGTTGAGGCATTATCAAATAGTCTCACCAAAAAAGAAAAGCAAATAAATTTATGAGTCAGTAGCTCCACCAATTGACTGACAGTGATGTATTTCATTGTCATTCCTGAGGTATCAGCTCTTTAAAAACTTAACAACTTCCACAAAAATCCAAGTAAAAAGTATGGCTAGACACTTTGTCTTCAGATGAAGTACTTCTTCAGATTTTTAAAAAGAGAATGATATACTGAAACTGAGTGCAGATGACATATATTGGTGCAGATTTACTACCCAGAAGGCCCTCTGAAAACCAGAGATAGGGCCATCTATCCTGTTCCTCTTATCAGCGGCAGCTCTATCAGACAGCCAGTGGGTCTGGTTTATGTTCAGGTCTCAGTCTGAGTCAGCATAGACTATGGTAGGAAAAAATCAAAAGGTTTCCTTCCTTGTTGCATTCCACACTTTTAAATGCACTCTAGACCCACTATAGGGATCTTCAAGGTTTTCTGTCTTCCTCTAAGTACCAGAAGAACTGAAAAATAAGTGCTGAATATTGGTCATTTATTAACTTGTGCATTTAGCAAGGAGCAATGTCCTTTCTCCATTGCGCTAATAAATGCACCTGAACCATGAACCTCTTTTGAAAGGAACCAGTGCAGTCTTGATTTTGAGATCTTGGATCTTCAAACTAGAAGACCTACAAGACCTACAAGCCCCAACATATCTCTTGTTACTCCGCTGACTTTAGTCACCAGGGGACTTTGGGGCTGAAAGACATCGTTAGGGAACTCTGGGAAAATGATTAAATTTTTCTGTCCCAGTTCTCCCATTACTAAATATCAGTGGTCAAAGGCAGTACCTACTAATAGTTTGTTGGAAGGATTCAATGAGTTAATATATATGATATACTTAGACATTATAATCAATGGCAAAGGGCTACCTCAGATTATGAGTTAAATCTGAGTGAAGCAGAAAACACTATGTAGGAGATACAAGTCTAACAATGGGAGCAGAGTCTTGCAAAGAATTCTGGCATGGAATCCAATCAGCTGAACTAGTGGCTCTTCCTCCCACCACTGAATCCCAACCAGATTCAGGGGCTCACAGGCCAAGGCCAGAGGCTCCAAATCCCAGAATTTTCTACACTCCCTGCCTGTATCTTGGGCATATGTCTGTTGTCACTCTTTCTAACACTGAATTATGTTTTGAATTCCAGCCCAGTGCTCAAGTAACTTCAGTCAGGCCTTGAAATTAAGAGGCTGGAGTCCTGCCATTGGCTAGACCTTCCAAATAAATATCAGCCTCTCCCTGGTACCCAAGCACCTCAAGCTAAGCTAAATTATAACTGAACCAACACAGAGAGAAATGAACAGCTAATTAAGCAAGCTCAGGAATCTGTGGAGCATGCCTTTCTGGCTCTTTCAAGTATACAATCTGCAAGGCCATATATCCATATATTCTAACTATAAATTATATATTCCCTGCCTTTTCATTCACTGATCCCTCTGCCTCTTTAATTCCTATTAACTCTTAAAATCAGAGTTTGCACTCACTTCCTCCCTGACTCCCTTTGTGTGTTACCATAGCACTATGCAAATCTTCCATCATCGCTCTGATCATGGACAATGCAGAATAATGCACACAATTCCACTGAGCTCTGGTCTGGAAAACAGCCATAAAGAAAGCCCACCCTTTGTGATCTGGGAAACAGCTAGCTGTAAAGAACCGCCCTTCCAACAAGGACATGAGACTCACTGAGAGTCACTTGTTTACCTGGGATGAGGCCACCCATAGGCCTTTCACGCTCCCATTCTTTGTCTCATAAATGATGATGGGCTCACCGGTTGGTACATTCTGATCGATCAGATTCAAATGCCCACTAATTCGACTTGATCAGACTCTAGTCAGGCTTCTCTCTTTCCTCTCTGAACTCTGTGGGAACTTCCCCTCCAGCCTGGGAACACAGAATAGCTCTTCCTTACAGGAGTCAGCAACCTACAGAGAGTCAGCAACCCTGCAGAAGACCATCGACTCTGCAGTTCCATCAGCTCATCCCACTTCCCTGTACCTGGTACTTTCTAGCCGTGTCTACTCATCTCTATGAAAAAAGAGCCCTCACTCCTTGACCTTTGAGGTGGTTTCAGATCTTGCAGAGACCCTTCCCCATTGCGGTGACCCTCTTCCGTTACCACAGGGCCCTCTTCATTTTATTACAATAATTCTCCTGAGTAAAGGCTTTCTTACCTGAGTGCCATGTTTTAATCCCCCTTCATTTTAATTATCTATTTGATTTTCTGTATTCCTCCTTAGAATATAGTTTCTCTGAGTATATGAAGGTCAGTCACAATGCTTCACACAGAATTCAATCATCTACTTATTATTAAACATTTCTCACTTTGACCTCAAAGATTGAATTCTTTAATGGTAACTTTTTGGTCCTAAAATATAGAACCAAAAACTTTGAACAGCAACCCGAGAGAGAGAGAGAGAATAATTAATTTTAAAATGTCAAAAAATGTGTAATAATATCATATGGCAGCATCTTATGGTACTGTGATCAACTGAAGTTGTATATTGAAAATACTTCTAGAGCTAAAATTGAAAATAATTTTTGGTTAATTACATATGAGAGGAACAGTAATTAAGCCCTCAAAAATGTTCTTATTCAGTACATCTGTCAACAGGATGAGACATTTGTTTCCCATGCAGCAATACTTATTAGGATAAACTTATAAAATGAAAAGATGATATTTCGCATGGTCAAAGAAATTTCACACAGCATATATGAGCTGTTATGAGTCATAGTTTAAGTGTCACACCTAAGATAAGATTCTATAATTCAACAGCTAACAAATTTTTCATGGTTTCTTATAAACCTATCCTGAGAGACTTATATCACTTAAATAAGGCCAATTACCCTGCAGAAACAGCTCAGGAAATTCTCAACTTATCTTAACTATTTTTCTAAATCCTGACCTGTGCTTACCTTTACAGCTCTGTATTTAGTATCTTCTTTTTACAGTAGTTTACAGCATCTTCAAATTGAGTCTTGATATAATATATCTAAGGTGCCTCCTAGAACACTGATCATCTCGTCTCATATTAAATCCTATGCAACTTGTGGTTTTCCAGGACACTACATTAATACACAAGTTGACCTTGAATGACAAGAAACTTTGACATTTGTGATCCAGGATGCATTTGAGAATCTTGAAGCAAAATATTAAGATCATTTTTATTAAAAATAAGGCATTAGGTTTAGATCCTATAATTGCTTAAATATTTAAATCAAGTTTAACAACTTGAGATGCCTTTGTATTCAGACACCTTCAGAAATTTGATGATTTCTCTTTAGGGTTTTAAATTTTAATATATAAATAACAGAATAGTCATTCATCATGATGGCAAATCAGTTTCATATGCTGTGATGGCTATAATTAATTAGCAGAGACTGCCCAGTGTACCATGTAAAAAGGTTTTTAAGGCCATGTCTAAACTGAGACAGTGAATCGTCATGATTGATAAATCATGAATGGGATGTTCATGAGATGTCAAAGTGGAAAGATACATGTGTTAGTTGTTGTTCCATCCCTGGGACACAATGCCTGAGGAAAACATCTTAGAGGAGGAAAGTATTATTTTGACTTAGTGTCTCAGAGGTTTCAGTCCATGGTAAGCTGACTCTTCGGCAGATACATCATGACATAATGGTGTGATGGAGGGAAGTTTCTCACCTCATGGTAGCCATGAAGCAAAGAGAGAGAGAGAAAGGAAGTACCCCTCCAGGGTACACCCCCAGTGACCTGCCTCCTCCAACTAGGTACCACCTCCTGTAGTTTGCACCACCTGCCAATCCTGCCGTCAAATTATTAATCTGTCAATGGACGAATCCCCTGGTGAGGTCAGAGCCCTCAGGATCCAATCACTTCCCAGTAGCACCACCCCTGAATCACAAGAATTATAGGGGGATGAAGGAGCCCTAATCAAGGAGATAGCTAAAGATTGTGGTTAGCTGAGAGCCATAAAAGATGTTCTAGTTTCCACCTGATATTAATACATTATTCAAAGAATCTTTGTATGCCCGTGAACACTGTGTGACGCACCTGTAAGCTCGAGCTGTAAGCACTTGTCCTTGTTAAAGCTAAATGTATATAACCGGGTGAGGTTGGTTAGAGTGGTGGGGAAAGAAGAAGAAGGTTGCTGGTGGTTGGAGTTAGAGCGGTTAGAGTTCGAGAGGTTGATGAAGCCGGAGAGAGAAGAAGAATAAAAGACCTTTTTCATTTTCATCCTGCCTACGAGTTTTCTCCCGCGGCGTCATAGCTGCAAGCAACAGCATCAGGCAGCTACAGGGGGACATTTCAGATTCAAAGAATAACAATGTATGTCATGAGTTTTATACTGGATTAGACTAATACCTAAAAGTACCATGTACTGTTTGCCATAAAAAATAACTGAATTTCCAAAAGAGTACACTGTAAATATACGTATAGGCACACACAAAGAAATAAGAGCGGGCAATATTTGAATCTCTGATGAAGATTGCTTTACATTAGACATTGCATCTCTTTCTCCAACAGATAAGTCAAGGTGGTCCCCTTCTTACATAGTTGCTTTTCATATTAGGGTTAGAGTACATAGTTAGATATAAGGGAAAACTCTTGATATTTTTGAAATGGAAGAGGAAATATAAATACTCTTCATTATTACTTGATTGTTCTTCAGGTCATGTTCCTTCACTGATAGAGCTACAAAACATGAACACAGGAAGAATAGAAAAAAAATCCCATTGAAAATATAATCCAGAGGCTTTGATATTAAAGTTTTTGTTTGTTTTTGGTTTTTTGCCTTTACTGAACAGTTTTCAGACAGAAATTCTTAATTTTTTGGAGCATTATAGTTTTACATAGTAGGTGGGTATAATCAGACAAAATCATACCCACATGGAATCTGATCCACTCCATTTCAGTTCCCGTTCCTCCCCTGTCTCCCTTTCTCCCCTCACTCCCCTTACACTCCACTGATGCTCATCCTTTAATCCATCCTTGATTGGTGATTTCCACAAACATATATAGGTGAGATTCCCTGTGATACATTTATACATGCATGTAATGTGATTTTCTTAAATTCATTCTACAATTCCTCCCCTTTCCCATCCTTCTTCCCTCCCTCTCAATCTCCTTCTACTCCACTGATCTACTCTATACCTTTATAACATCTGAGCTCTGCTCTTTTCATTCCCTTATTTTGCCCAAGTTTCCACATATGAAACAAAACATTCAACCCTTGATTTTTTCTGAGTCTGGGGCTTATTTCACTTATCATAATGTTCTCCATTTCCATCCATTTACCACCAAAAGCCACAATTTCATTCTTCCTTAGGGCTGAGTAAAACTCTATGATATATACCATATATATATAAAACACATTTATTAATCCATTCATCTATCCAAGGGCATCTGAGCTGATTCGATGATTTGGCTATGAATTATCCTGATATGAAAAATGAGGTAGCTATGTATATCACTATAGTATGCTGATTTTAGTTGTTTAGCATAACTACCAAGGAGTGGAATGGATGTGTCATATGGAGGTTCCACTGCTAGATTTTTTTTGAGGAATCTCGATACAATTTTCCAGAGTGGTTGCACAAATTTGCAGTCCTACCAATAATGTGTGAATGTACAATTTTCCAACATCCTTATCAGCATTTATAATTTATTAATATTCTTGATAATTGCCATTCTGACAGGAATGAAATTAAATCTTATGGTTGTTTTGATTTTCATTTCCATGATTGCTAGAATGTTGAACATTTTTTCATTTATTTGCTGGTTATTTGCGTTTTCTCTTTTGAGAAATGTCTATTTGGTTCTTTTTCCCATTTATTGATTGAATTATTTGTTTTGGGGGAGGTCTTAAGTTCTTTGAGTTATTTACATATTCAGTATTGCTTTAGTTATTTGGGGTCTCTTTTTCTTCTAAGTGAATTTTAGGACTAATTTTTCTAGTTCTGTGAAGAATATCATTGGTATTTTCATGGGGATTTCATTGAGTCTGAATATTACCTTTGATAGTATCGTCATTTTGAAAATATTAATTCTTTCTATCCAAGAACATGAGAGGTATTTCCACCATCTAAGGTCTTCTTTAATTTCTTCCTTCAGTATTCTATAATTTTCATTATAGGCATTTTTCACTCCTTGGTTATATTTATTCCCAAGTATTTTATTTTTTGAGGTTATTATGAATGGAATGGTTTTTCAGATTTCTTTCTCAGCAGAATCTCTGTTGGAATACAGAAGAGTTTTTGATTTGAGAATATTTATCTTGCATTCTGCTACTTTGCTGAATTGATTCCTGCACTCTAGACGTCTTCTGATAGTTTTTATTTTTCTCTTTGGGGAGGGGGTGTCTTCTATATATAAGATCACATCATTAGCAAACAGAATGTTTGAGACTAGCCCTTATGTCTGTAATTAATGAAATTAGGATAAAAAATATATATACCCAGGACCAATGTAACTAAAAGTTGTTTCCTTAAAGAAAAAAAAAAATGATTAATACACCCTTAACCAAACTAACTATCCATTTTATCTCTCTTTCCTAATTCTGGCTAGAATTTTGAAAATTACATTGAATAGAAGTGGTGAGAGTGGACATTCATGTCTTGCTCCTGATTTTAGAGGAAGTACTTTCAGTTTTTCTCCATTCAGTATGATGTTGGCTTTGGGTTTGTCATATATAACCTTTATAAATTTGATGTAAGTTTGTTCTTTCTATTCCTAGTTTATCTAGTGTTTTTAATAATATGAATGGGTGCTGGATTTTATCAGATGCCTTTTCTGTATATATTGAGACGATCATGTGATTCTTGTCCTTAATCCTATTTATGTAGTGAATTATACTTATTGATTTGTGTATGTTGAAGCAAACTTTCATCCCTGGGATGAAACCCACTTGATCACGATGTGTTATCTACTTGATGTGTTTTCAAATGAAGTTTGCTAATATTTTATCAAGGATTTTTGCACCTGTGTTCATCACAGACATTGGTCAATAGCTTTCTTACCTTGGTGTGTCTTTGTATACTTTTGGTATCAGGGTTATTTTGACTTTGTAGAATGTATTTGGGTACATTTTATTCATTTCACTTTCACTATTCTCAACTGAAAGACTGGTGTTATTTTTTTAAAAGGTCTGGTAGAACTCAACTGAGAATCCATCTGGTCCTGGGTTGTTCTCTGTTGGAAGGCTTTCAATTACTGTTTCAACTTCATTGCTTGTTATTGATCTGTTTAGATTTTCTATATCATCCTGGTTTAATCTTTGTAGGTAATATATATCTGAAAATGTGTCAATGTCTTCTAGATGGTCTGATTGACTAGAGTATAAATTTTCAAAATGGTTTCTTCTTTTTAATTTATTTATTTTTTTGTTCTAAGTTGTTATAAATGACAGCAGAATGCATTACATTTCATATTACACATACAGAGCACATTTTTACAAATCTCTGGTTGTATGCAAAGTATATTCACACCATTCATGACTTCATACATGCACTTAGGGTAATGATATCCATCTCATTCTACCATCTTTTTTTTTTTTTCTTCACCCTTTTGCCCCCTCCCTTCCCCTCTCTCCCCATTGGCCATTCTAGTGTTCCTCTAAGCCTCCTATGCTCCCCATCCCAACCGGACTGTGAATTGGCCTCCTTATATCAGAGAAAACATTTGGTGTTTGGCTTTTTGGGATTGGCTAACTTCACTTAGCATTATATTCTCTAACTCCATCCATTTACCTGCAAATGCCATGATTTTATTCTCTCTTATTGCTGAGTAATACTCCATTGTGTGTATATACCACATTTTCTTTATCCATTCATCTACTGAAGGGCATCTAGGTTGGTTTCCACAGTTTAGCTATTGTGAATTGTGCTGCTATAAACATCGATGTGGCTGTGTCCCTGTAGTATGCTGTTTTCAGGTCTTTACCCAAAATGGTTTCTAATTATCCTTTGTATTTCAGAAGTATCTGTGGCAATATGTCCTTTTTCATCTATAATTTTGTTTGTTTGTATATTCTCCCTCTCTCTTGCTCCCCTTCCCTACCCTTGTTAGTTTGGTTAAGGGTGTATCTATCTTTTTTTTTTTTTTCCTTCTTATTGGAATAAACTCTTTGTTACATTGTTCCTAGGTATACTTTTTTTATTATCAATTTCATTAATTTCATTTCTGACTTTGGTGTTACTTTGTTCTTTTTCTGAGGACTTAAAGTGGAGCATAAGCTTATTTATTTGGGTACTTTCTATGTTTTTAATGTTGGCATGCAAAGCTATAAATTTCCCTTTTAGAACTGCTTTCATAGTGTCCTGGAGATTTTGATATGTTGTATCTCTGTTGTGATATGTTTCTAACAATTTCTTATTTCTTCTCTAATTTCTTCTATGATCCAGTCTTCACTTAAAAGAATATTATTAAATATTTAGATGTTTATGTGGTTCCTTTTTATTTTTCTTGCTGTTGACTTTTAGTCTCTTCCATTATGATCTGATAAGATGCACAAAATTATAACAACTTTTTATGAGACATACATTGTGACCTAAAATATCATCTATTTGGGGCTTCTGAGAAGAAAGTAAGTTCAGATGCCTTGGGGTGAAATATTCTATAGATGTCTATTATGCCCATTTGATTTAGAGTATGATATTTAGATCAGAAATATTTTTATTGATTTCACATTGATAACCTGTCTATTGGTGAAAAGGGTGTGTTGAAATCACTGAGTATTATTGTATTGGAGTCTATCAGAAATTTAATGCCAAGAAATATTTTTTTACATAAAATTAGATGCAACAACATTTGGGGCATATATATTTACTCACATAATATATTCTTGTTGGATGGTTCCCTTCACCAGAATGTAACAATTTTCTTGCCTCTTATGATTAGGTTTTGCTTGAAAGATGCTGTGTCAGATATAAGAATAGCTACTCCTGCTTATTTTTGGACTCCATTTGCATGGAATATTTTTTTCTATACTTTTACCTTTAGCCTGTGGGTATTTTTGCCTATGAGAAGAGCCTCTTGCAAACAGCATATAGTTGTATCTTGTTTTTTTGACCAATTTTGTTAATATATTTTAATTGGATAGCAAAGATCAGTTACATCCAGTGTTATTATTAATATATGTATGTTTCCCATATTTCATTTGTATTGATTTTCATTTACTTGGCTACTCTTATAGTGATCTTCATCTATTTGGGAGTTTCATGGGGGTTTATTTTGTTTTTTGTTTTGGGTTTGATTTCTTTTGTTTCCTCTGTGTGCAGTTTATCTTTGAGTATTCTTTGTGATGCTGCCTTGGTGGTCATGAATCATTTTAGTTTATTCTTGTCATAGAATTTTTTTTACTGTCCTGTAGATTTGAAAGAGAGCTTTACTAAATATAGCAATCTTGGCTGGCAATTGTTTTCTTTTAGAGTTTGGAATATCTTATTCAGGCCCTTCTTGATTTTAAAACCTACACTGAGAAGTCAGAAGTGATTCTTAGTGTTTTACCTCAAATGTGACCTGATGTTTTTCTCTCACAGCTTTTAGTATTCTTTCCTTATTTTCTATATTAAACATTTTGATTATGGTGTTTTTTGGAGAGTTTGTTCTGGTCTTGTTTATTTCGGGTCCTATATGCATCTTATATGCAGATGTCTATCTTATTTCTGATAAGGGGAAAGTGTTCTGTTACTATATCACTGAAAATACACAGATACACAGTCTTTAACCTGTATCTCCATGTTCTCTTGCATCCCAACGATTCTCAGGTTTGTTCTCTTGATGCTGTCCAAGAGCTTTTGTATATTCTGATCATGGTCTTTCCCCCTTCTTCATTGCATACTGATAATTCAAGCTTATATACTCTGTTGTCAAAGTCTGAAGTTCTGTCTTCAAGGCCTGATATTTTATTTTCTACATAATCTGTTCTACTGGCAATAGTTTCAAGTGAATTTTAATTTGATTCGTTATGTCTTTTATTTCCAGCAGTTCTGATTAGTTTGTTTTCAATATCTCTTTCTTTCAACTTCTGTTTTTGCTATCTTAATTCATTCCTTAGATCTTTTAGTTTACTGAACATTTTAGTAATTAGTTTCTTTATAATATTTATCTGAAATTTTATATGCTTGCATATTTGTGAGGTTATTTGTTGAGGTGCAGTGTTTCTCATCCGGGGATTTGAGCTCGACCCCAACCCGTTAATTTGGGGCTGTGAGTCTGAGATCTCCCCAACCTGGAATTCAGGGCTGTGTGGGCCTAGTTCTTCCAAACCAAGAATCAAGCCAGGTGTCCGCCTGCTTATCCAGAAATCTGGGTTCTTCCTTGGTTATGCAAATGAGTTTGAGCCCAAGCTCCCTCCAAATGCCTGGGGGTCTGAGCTTGGCTCCTCTTTGCGGATGAGATGCCACTTTATGCGACCACCAAGAATTAACTTTGTGTGCTTTTGTCTGTACTGTTGATGTATTTCTATTTTATGACCAGCAGGTTCTAATATATTTAATTATCAATAATAAAACCAGTTCAATGGCCCTGTGGAATCTAAAGCCAGAAACTAGCTAAGCCGGTAGGATGAGCCCAGTTGAAGAAGATACTAGGGCAATATAACTTTATGAGCAGGCATACCTAGAGTTGAAGAATTTTTAACATTAGCTTTAAGATTTTTAGAATACCTTCCCCTACCTATAGATAAGATTAATCAGTAGTTAGGATAATTGATCTTCCCTAGGTAATTCCTGAAACCTTTTTATAGTTAACTACTGGAAATTCTTTATTATAGTTAATTCCTAACATTCCTTACTGGAAATTCTTTATTGTAGTTAATTCCTGAAATTCCTTATTTTAACCTTTTGTAGTTAATTACTGGAAATTCTTTATTATAGCTAATTCCTGAAATTCCTTATTGTTAATTACTGGAAACCTAATGTAACCCCCTATAGTTAATTACTGGAAATTTTTATTGTATAGTTAATTTCTGGAAATCCTTTATTGTAATCTTCTTTACTGAAATTCCTTTATGTTACCTCCTAAAGAAAAAATGTGAATTACTGTGCTTGTTGGGATGTATAAAAAGCCATACTGAGAAAAGTAAAATCAGAACAGTAGAAGGATTTCTACAACCTGGCTTGTGTGTGGATTATTTCATATCGTCGACGGTCCCTTCAGTACCAAGCGGGAAGAACTTAACATCTTTGCTAAAGCTGGTCTTCAGCATTGAGGGATTGTGAATTTGGGGGGAGATTTGTTTGCCTTCCTCATGTTTTCAGAGGACTTGGATTATGCATAAATTAAGATAGATTCCCATTTCTTTTATATGACATCCTTTTGTATGTTGTTAACTTCTTTTTTTTAACGAGTAGATGTGTAGGAGTAGGCCTGTATTACCCCTCTGTTCTTTCCTCTTTGGGACTTGGTCTTTATCTTTCCAATACTATGTGTTAAAGTGTTGTTGAGACTCAGGTGAGGCTACATCATGAGTGGAGTAAGATTTACTGTTACTTGGCTTACATGTAATTATTACTTGGCAACAAAATCTGCACTCAGTGGACATGAAGTGTCCCAATTACTTTCCAAATCTTCTTACAGAAAGCAGGTGGAATCCAGGAATGCATGTTAACAACAGATACACAGTCTTAAAATAAATGTCTGGTGTCCACTTGGACATCTATTACACTAATCACCACCTCTATAGGAATGGCAGGTCAGCATTTAACATAAGTACCAAAAATAGAAAACTAAACTAGAACAGGCATTAAACAGAAAATGTCTACTATGTCATTCACTGTATTAGTAATCATAATGTAAATGGATATGTAATACTGACAAAATATATAATTCAACTAGATAGTGGAATTACAGTTTCTTAAGAGAAAATAGGGTGGGTAGGCTAGAGAAAGTTTGAAATATTTAAGAAAAGAATTTAGGAGAGGTAGCAAATGTCAGCTATAAGGAGGTATAATAAAAATTAACTAAAAGTAATTAAAAAAATAAAAGAGGAAGAGGAAACAGGAAGGCTATTAGTGGGTGAAGAGAATAAAGAAGTGGCAAAAAGAGGGTCAAAAAACAAAGGTACGAACAAACAAGCAAATGAAAGATCAAAACAGCTCAAATTCACATATGATTTATCCCACCTAAGTCAAACAAATGCTAAATAATGAACAGGTACAAAAGAAAAAAATTAAGAGGAGAGTAAAATTATATGAAAGTAATATAGATTCATATAATAATATAATGTTAATACAATAATGTGTTTGAAATATACATATATATACATTATATATGTATAAATATATATATATACGTTTGAACCTGTCTGCACAGTGAGAACTCTCTCTCTCACAGAATTGAAAAAAGTATATAAAATGAAATGATATTTGAAAAATATTTAAAAGTTAAAAGTTACAAACAAAGTAAAATTGAGGGAACATGGGGAAAATAAAAACAGATAAGAAGATCAAAAGGAGAAAAAATTCTTAATGAGAAATATATGGCTTGCTTCCACTGAGGTGGTCGAAGCTCTTGTCAGGAATGAATTCATTCTTTGTATTTATTGTGGGGCTCTGCAATCCTTGGGTCATGGTTGGGGTTGTGATGTCCAATGTCTTTGTCTTCCTCACCTAGCTGCCAGCCATTATGACTAAGAGCCACAATTGATCCTAGTAATTCCTAGCGTTTTGTCTCTCAGAATAGGGAAGCATAGACTGTAGACTGCTGACAAATTGTGTACTCCTGTAGTGGTGATGGTACAGAGTTATATGTAAGAGCCCTAATTGAGGAGATAGCTAAGATGGCAGCTAGCTGAAAGCCATAAAGGTGTTCAAGTATTTTTACCTGATATTCATTCATTTATCTAAGAATCTTTTTATGCCCATGAACACCGCGTGAGGCACCTGTAAGCTCGAGCTGTTAGCACGTGTCCTTGTTAAGGCAAAAAGTATTTAACCGGGTGAGGGCTAATTAGAGGTGGTTGGAGTTGGAGTTGGAGAGGTTGTTGGAGCTGGAGAGAGAAGTTTGAAGAAAGAAGAGTAAAAGAATTTTTTCATTTCCATTCTGCCTCTGAATTTTCTCCCGCGGCGTCGTTGCTGCAAGGGCAATTGCTACAGGCGGCAACAAGTGGTGGCCCATACGGGGAGTTCGGAATCAGCAGGTAAGAACTGAGAAATCTTTAAAGATGGGTGCAAAAATAACAAAAAGCCGAGTAATAAAAGCTTTTCTTGACATCGCTGACAGTTGATAGTGAGGAGGAAAGTGATCAAGAAAGCATAGCCTCCGCTGAGTCAGATAAGACCAATAAGGATAATATTGGTGTGAACTCAAAAATAACAAAAATAAGAGCTGCTAAAGCTATCAGAGATTTATTAGAAATAGCCGAGGAATACGTGCTCTCAATAGGATCTGAAACCCAGGATGATATTACCAGTGAAAGTGATAGTAATGAGGAGGAGCTAAATAACCATGAAAGCACAGCCTCCTGTGCTAAGTCAGTTAAGACCAGAAAGGACCGTCAAGTGGAGGAATGGGTGCCCTCATGGGTGGAATCCATTACAGAAACCATGAGGGGTATTTCTGAGCGTATGCGTGCCCTTGAGGCAGAGATTAACGGCCTTTCTCAGTGCTTACGCACTCGTGAATGCCAAAAAACCACAGGAACATTGGGACCTGCCAATATTTGAAAATGAAAACGGGCAGAGATACCACCAATCCCTAGATTTTAAAACAATAAAACATTTCAAAGAGGTGATAATGACCTATGGGCCTCAAGCTCCATTCACATTGAGCATGCTGGAGTCCCTTAACACTCTAACTTTAACCCCCTCAGACTGGAAGGGGTTATGCGAGGCAGTATTGAGCGGGGGACAATACCTGATATGGAGGTCACAATTCCAGGAGCTTTGTGTAGAAACAGCTAAAAGAAATGCGACTGCAGGCTTCCCAGACTGTAATGTAGATATGCTAACAGGTGAAGGACAGTTTACTGAACTACAAACACAAATGCAATATGATCCTGGTGTATACACACAAATAAACAATGCCGCTGTTAAAGCCTGGAAGACCTTACCAGGAACAGGTGATTTGCAAGGCAGCTTATCAAAAGTAATACAGGGGCCTAACGAGCCGTATGCTGATTTTGCTAACAGACTTTTAAGAAATGCAGGCAGAATATTTGGGGATGTGGATGAAGCAATGCCTTTAGTCATCCAGTTGGCATATGAAAATGCCAATAATTATTGCCAAGATGCTATAAGACCATGGAAAAATAAAAAGGACCTTTCAATATACATTAGATTATGTAAAGATATTAATGATGCCTTTGTCACAGGCAATGTGATTGCAGCAGCAATGAGAGGTGCTTCCCCTCAAAATTTCACAAATAGGGCTCAACAAAAAAATTATAATCAATCAGGATATTCCAGACAAAATTATTATAATCAACCAGGATATTCTAGGCAATATCCCCAAAGAGAAATAAGACCAGGCTCATACCGTGCCCCAGGCTGCTGCCCCAGGTGTAAAAAGGGAAATCAATGGGCCAATAAATGCCATTCTAAATTTGACATCTATGGAAATGTTTTGTCCAGGAATTCAAAAAACGGGGCACGGGGCCCAATGCCTCTGGGCCCACAAATGTACGAGGCATTAGACAAGGAAGATCCTCAAACATCCATACAGATGATTCCTCGTTACAATCCCTCCTACCCATTGACTCCCTTGTCAGAAGGACAAGAGGAAGTGCAGGACTAGACCTCTGTTCCACTGCCCGAATAGTGCTAACACCTGAAATGGGGGTTCAACTGATTGCTACGCGAGTCAGGGGACCTCTTCCCTCAGGGACTGTAGGACTTATCCTTGGGAAAAGTTCTAAAAGCCTATTAGGTTTTCAAGTAACACCAGGTGTTATTGACTCCGATTACCAAGGAGAAATAAAAATAATGCTTAGTTCACCTAGAGGCATTATCTCTGTTAACCAAGGAGATAGAATTGCTCAGCTGCTTCTCCTTCCCAGTTTCCACAACTCATTTAAGAGTATGCTGCAGAATAGGAACAATAGAGGATTTGGTTCCACTGGCTTGGGACCTATGGCTTGCTGGATTCAGGATTGTTCACGGAGGCCTATGTGCAAAATAAAAATTCAAGGTATAGAGATGGAGGGGCTGATTGATACTGGGGCTGACTCTTCCATCATTAATCTACAACAATGGCCCAAGCACTGGCCTCTGCAGAAGGCCTCAACTAGTTTAAGAGGCTTGGGATATACTAACACCCCAGCACAAAGTGCTGTAGTCTTAAATTGGGAAGATAATAAAGGGCATAAAGGAACATTCCAACCTTATGTTTTGACCAGCTTGCCAGTTACCCTATGGGGAAGAGATATTCTACAGCAAATGGGGGTACACCTCGCAACCAAGCCCATAGGTGTTAAAAATAAAAATCTAAATCATCATCAAAAGGGTAAAAAATATTTTTTCTAGGGGCCACTGAGAAAACAATTTTGAAAATACCATGGCTTTCTGATAAGCCAGTTTGGGTCCCTCAGTGGCCCCTATCTGGAGAAAAATTACAAGCGGCCCACCTATTAATCCAAGAACAACTAGAAGCAGGACAAATAGAGCCTTCCACCTCTCCCTGGAATTCCCCCATATTTGTAATCAAGAAAAAATCTGGAAAATGGAGATTGTTACATGACCTTAGAGAAATCAATAAAACCATGCAAATTATGGGCCCTACCCAACCTGGACTTCCTAATCCGTAGCTATTCCAAAAAATTTCCATCTTATAACTCTTGATATAAAGGATTGTTTCTTTTCCATTCCCCTACATCCTCTGGATGCCCCCAGGTTTCCTTTTTCAGTTCCTTCTATCAATAATAATGGCCTGATAAAAGATATCAATGGAAAGTGCTACCAAAGGGAATGGCTAATAGCCCCACTATATGTCAAATCTATGTAGACAAAGCTATCCAGCCCATTAAGAACAAATACCCAAACCTTATGTGCCTCCATTATATGGATGATGTTTTGCTTGCTCACCCTAATCAAGAAATCTTATTTACCATATTCAGTGATATGACAGAAAATTTAAAAAGATATGGATTAAAAATTGCTGAAGAAAAGGTTCAAACTAGATCTCCCATATTATATTTAGGATTTAAAATCATGGATACCTTTATTAGGCCTCAAAAAATTTTAATAAATAAAGAACATTTGACCACCCTCAATGATTTCCAAAAACTGCTGGGAGACATTAATTGGCTTCGCCCTACACTAAGCCTCACAACTGGACAATTAAAACCCTTATTTGATATCCTTCGTGGGAACCCTGATCCATCTTCACCACGAACATGGACTCCTGATGCTAGGGGAAGCTTTAAAGTTAGTAGAAAAGGCCATTGAAAGATCCCATTGTGATAGAATTGATTTTGCTCAACCGCTAATATTGATTATTATTTCTTCACAATATACACCCACAGGAGTATTTTGGCAACAGGGGCCTTTATTATGGATACATTTGCCCCTCTCTCCTAAAAGTACAATTGAGTCTTATACCTCCCTGGTGGCTAAACTTATTCTTCAAGGACTTAAGACTTCTACTAAAATATTTGGCATTCATCCCGCTACTATTATTGCTCCCTATTCATCATCACAGGTTGAATATTTGTGCTTCAATGATAATGATTGGGCTATAGCTAGATGCTCTACTTCTGCAAATTTTGATAACCATCTTCCTAAGTCTCCTATACTATCTTTTTGTGTCAATCATCCCATTATATTTCCACAGGTAATAAAAAATCAACCTATTCCTAAAGCATTAAATGTATTTATGGATGGGTCCTCTAACGGTACTGCTGCAGTAGTCACTCAAAAAGAAAATATGATTCATATTACTCGTCAAAAATCAACCCAATTAGTTGAACTTGAAGCTATTATAATAGCTCTAGAAAGTTTTAAAGAACAGCCTATAAATATTTTTTCAGACAGCCACTATATTGTACATGTTGTCCCTAAATTGGAGCTAGCAGGTCCAATAGCTCCACATACTCCAGCCTTTAAATTGTTTTTCCAAATTCAGAATCTCCTATGGGAACGTAAAGAACCTTTATTTATTGGACATATCAAAGCTCATACTAATTTGCCTGGTCCTCTCCATGAAGGTAATCAAAAGGCTGATGCCCTCACTAAAACAATCTTTATATTTTCAGCAGTCCAACAAGCTACCTTGTTCCATTCCCAATTTCATGTCAATAGTACTACGTTACAGCAAAGGTTCAAAATCACAAAGGAGCAAGCTCGAACAATTGTGAAGGCTTGTCAATCTTGTGTGACACATTTGCCCAATCCACATTATGGGGTTAACCCAAGAGGATTAATGCCCAATCATTTGTGGCAGATGGATGTCACTCATGAGCCAAGTTTTGGAAAATTGCGATTTATTCATGTGACCATAGATACATGCTCAGGTATGATTTTTGCTTCCTTACATTCTGGAGAAAAAGTTAAAGATGTTACATCTCATTGTCTGCAAGCTTTTGCTGCATTGGGCATCCCCAAAATGCTTAAAACAGATAATGGCCCTGCATATACGTCCTCATCTTTCAAACAGTTTTGCGCAAAATTCAATATATCCCATAAAACAGGTATCCCATACAATCCTCAAGGTCAAGGTAAAATTGAACAAGCTAATTGCACACTCAAAATTATACTATTAAAGCAAAAAGAAGGAAATTGGAAAAATCCTAGGGACAGATTGGCAGTTGCCCTGTTTACCTTAAATTTTTTAACTTTAGATTCTAATGGATATTGGGCTGGAGACAGACACTGGAATCCACACCAACAACATAAACCTTTGGTTTACTGGAAGGATGTTCTTTCAGGTGCATGGAAGTGTCCAGATCCAGTATTAATTTGAGGGAGAGGATCTGTTTGTGTTTTTCCACAGCATGAATCCTCCCCAATATAGATACCATCTAGATTAATAAAACAGATACCAAATCAAAAGGACCAAGACGGAAGTTATTGAGGAATCAAGATTTATAAAACAAGTACAAAATCAAGAGGACCAAGATGAAGGTATGGAATGATTCCCTTAAAAGAGTCCTCCAATAAATTCACAATTTAAGTCTCATTCCTCCCAGCCTGGACGAGAAGATCTCTCTTTAGTGTGCACAAAATTGTATTTTTTTTTCTTTTTATATATGTCTTTATGTCTGTGTATTTGTCTAAATTTCATGTTAATGTGACGTCACAAATATATGTTTGTATGTGCGTCTGTCCAGTGTGACGTCACAAATAACAAAACGCTTATGAAAATTAATATTATTAAAAATTTTTATTATAAAAAATATGTATATATATATGGATCCAAATAACTTTAATTCATTTAAGTTTAGAGTATTCAATTTGGGTTAACAATTTAAAAAGTGAAGGTACCTTCAATTTTGATTTATAGGTGTCCCTGGTACTTCTCTTCAGCAAAGAATATGACCAATACTGTATAACCTAATATTTTGATATTTGACATGGGATTGTTTATTTGTAATTAACTTTATTTAATAGCTGATTAATTTGAATTATTTCAACAGGTAATTTCATAGAAGGTTGCTGTGTATGCAGAGACTCGGGGGTTCCAGCTAACAAATTATTTTTCCAAAGTGCTTTTAGCTTTTCTTTAATCTATCTTTAATGCAGTAAATACCCTCAGTCTTTCTTTGATTTGTTCTGAATGTGATATTTTGCCAGGTTATGTTTGTGGGAGCTCAAGCAGCAATGTGTGTGAGCAGAGATCAACTTTAATTTTCTAATCTAATAATTCTATTTTTTAGTTTGACAACTCGCCTCTTGACTCAGTGCTGGAATAGCACTGCTTTTCCTTTAATAATTGATGCTTGAGTTTCTAGGTAGTGGGCCCTGAAGATTTGCCGGTGGCATTGTCTAGACATGAAAAAGACGGCTGCTGCTACAGCTGCAGGGATCGCAGCCACTACAAACATCTCTGCTGCTCAAGCATCAAACAACCTTACCAGCAGTGTGGCCTCTGCTCTGCATGCATGAGGCCTCCTAGATCGACGTGTTATAACAAGTGGACATTTTGATCTTTCATTATTTGGGACATTATGGGACAATACCTTGCGGGTATTTGTCTAGAGAACTCAGTGCGTTACTTGATGGAACTAAAGGCAGCTGATTTGTTTAAAGACCTCGATTCGCTATGGAACTTGGCTCGTCAGCAGAAGGCTTGCCGCCTTAAAGCCACAGCATCTCCTCACGAATGGATGGCTGTTAGTCAAAACACAGTCGATCCTGAAGGGCTCGATTGGACGGCTGGTTAGCCAATGACGGGTAAGATCCCCAGAGGGGGACAACCTAAGACAGGCACAGTTGATCCGGATGAGGTCGTCACCCATCCATGGGACAGTCTCATGTGGCCGACATATCAACCTAAGACAGGAGTTAAGGGCACAGCCTTGATTATCCGATGACGGGTAAGAATGTTGGTTGCACATGGACGTCCTAGAGCATCCACTCTTTTAAAACAAAAGGAGGGAAATGTAAGAGCCCTAATTGAGGAAATAGCTAAGATGGCGACTAGCTGAGAGCCATTAAGGTGTTCAAGTATTTTCACCTGAATCTTTTTATGCCCATGAACACTGCGTGACACACCTGTAAACTCGAGCTGTTAGCACATGTCCTTGTTAAGGCAAAAAGTATTTAACTGGGTGAGGTTAGTTAGTTGGTGGTTGGAGTTGGAGTTGGAGAGGTTTTTGGAGCTAGAGAGAGAAGAATAAAAGAACTTTTTCATTTCCATCCTGCCTCCGAATTTTCTCCCGTGGTGTTGTTGCTGCAAGCGGCAGCCACAGGCGGCAACAGAGAAATGGCCTTTTAACACAGAAAGAATAGATTTAGAATGCAAGACCAGCCCAGCAAGTGAAGGTCTAACTTGCAAAGATGTCTCAACAGCACTCATCAGTCCACAATGGAAACGTGGAAACGTTTCTCAAGTTAGAGCAGGAGAACACTAGGAGCCTTTTTTTTAATCTCTCACTTAATTCAGTGTTCACCTAGCAATATTCCCATTATGATTTAGTGTTCCCATAATTATTCATACAGGGAAAGAAGGCTAGCAGTAATATTTCTTAATATGTGTTAGTAAATTGTCAGTGTGATTTGCACTGTTTTCTGTCCTATGATCTGGAAGTCTAAATTAGTTCATTACTATCCAGGATTTGGATTAAGTGCACTTCTCTCCGTTCTTAAAAAGTTTTGTATGTGGGGGGACTATGTGTTACAAAAACTAAAAATGTTTACTTGGGAAAATTTAGAAAACACAGACAAAGATGGAAAACACTCCACAATTTAGGAATAATGCTTAACTTTCGCATGTGGGCTCTGTATCTCCTCTAATTCTTTCTTTTCTTTTGTAATACTGGAGATTGCACCCAGAGGAGCTCTACCACTGAGCTACATCCTAGCCATTTTTAAAATTTTGAGACAGGGTCTCACCAAGTTTCCCAGGCTGACCTTAAATTTGTGATCCTCCTTCCTTAGTCTCCTGAATAGCAGGGGTTACAGGCACCATGCAGAGCCCTTCTGATTGCTTATAAGTACAAGCCCACATTGCAGTCAGCTGAAGCACAGGCTACCTTTCAAAAGGAAGGAATGGTGGCAAGCCAAATTTAGAGCCCCCAGAAATCATTCCCAGACCTTGAGACCCCATCATGAACTTCCAGCATTTGCCCAGTTACATCCAGAATTTCTACGAACCAGTCATTTTTTTGAAGCTTTTTACTTTTCCACTCTTGATAAGAAATGCTCACTTTATGGTGGATATGTAGTAAGTAGGCTGTTAACTTGTGTCTTCAGTCTACAGATGAAGATAGAAAGTATTCTATAAATCAAATTAAAGACCTAAACCCAAGAGGCCTCTTTCACATCTGATTTAGAGAACAAAATTCTGGGCTTTATATCCACTTTCAAAAGAATGAAACTGGGGCTCTATCTCTTACCAGTTACAAGAAAATAAAAATAAAAACAACAACTCAAAATGGATTAAAAACTTAAATGTAAAACCTGAAACTACTGAAGAAAACATAGGGTGGAAGCTCTAGGACATCAGAGTAGGCAAGGATTTTTCTGGACTAGACCCCAAAAGCACAATAGACAAAACCAAAAGTAGATAACAGGATTATATCAAACTAACAAGCTTCTGCATAGCAAAAGGACCAGTCAAAAGAATAAAGAGATAACCTACAGAATGGGAAAAAATACCTACAAACATCTGACGAGGGGTTGATAATTAGAATATACTGAGAACTCAAAAAACTAAATGGCAAAACAAAAATAACTTGGCCAAATAATGGGCATAGACTTAAATAAATAATTCTCAAAAGAATGCATACAGTGTGTACACATACATACAAGAAATAATGCTCAATATCACAGATCATCAGGGCAGTGCACATCAAAACTGCAATAAGCTACCACCTCCCTCCAGTAAGAATGGCTACTATCAAAAAGGCTAAAGACACCATGTGTTGGCAAGGGTGTAAAGAAGGGGAAACCCTTGTACACCCTTGGCGGAAATGTAATTAGTATAGCTATTGTGGAAAACAGCATGGAGGTTCCTCAAAAAATTTAAAAAAACAGAATTACCATTTGATCCAGCAATTCCCCTACTAAGTGCATTACCGTAAGAAATTAAATCAGTCTGTCCAGGAGGCATCTGCACTCCAGGTTCACCGCAGCACTAGTCCTAACAGCCAAGAAATGGACACAACCCAAGAGTCTATCAACTGATGAATTTTAAAACTGTGGTACATATACACAGTGAAATACTGTTCAGGCATAGAAGCTGAACTTCTGTTGTTTGAGACAACATGATGGTCATTATGTTTATACATCTATATATATATCTTAAAGAAATGATGAATGAGGAGACAGTCATGTTTAATCTGACATTACTCAATATGCACATGCGAGAACATCACTTGCACCCCATTAATATGTATGATTTTTATGTTATTACAAATAAATTTGAGAAAATTCTAGGCTTTAAGCTGATTAAAGGAAGGAGTCTTCTGAGGACCTTGAAATGGCCCCAGTGATCCCTGCCTCTGGGAACACACACGGAGTGCACACCCTGAGTAGAGACTGGATTTAGCAACTAACTTGGCAAAAATGACAAAATGTTATTTTGGCGATAAGGTCATAAGAAGACTGTAGCTTTGGTGTGGTCTTTCACTTTCTCTCTCTCATCCCTCACTATGCTATTTTTTTGCCAGAGCCCATGTGACAAGGAAATGATGTCTCCAGCCAACAGCCAGGAAGGACCAGAGATCTCCTGGCCATGTCCATGTGATGGGTTTGGAGGTAGATTTGCCTCCAGTTGAGTCTTGAGATGACAGCTTTCCTTCAACAAATACGTGAACCACAGCCTTTGAGACACTCAAAGCCACAAGCACTCAGATATACTATGCCCAGGTTCCTGACCCACAGAAATGGTGAGAGAAACTCTGCTGGTTTCACTGCTATATTTTTACTTATGTAAAAAATAAACAATCAGCCAGACATGAATTTATTCACCTGTAATCCCAGTGGCTTAGGAGGCTGAGGCAGGAGTATTGCAAGTTCAGTGCCAACCTAACCAACTCAGTGAGGCCCTCAGCAACTTAGCAAAACCCTACCTCAAAATAAAAAAAATAGAAAAGGCTGAAGATGTGGTCACTGGTTAAACACCCCTGGGTTCAATCTCTGGTACCAAAAGAAAAAAGAATCAATATAGATGTTGAGTTTGATATAGAACTGAACCCTTCTTTTATTATTACCTTGATTAATGATCTCATGTGCATTGAACCTGACATTATTTGTAAATTTACAAGTGCAAAACAATAAATAAATAAGCTATATTTCCCTTAAAATACTTTTTTTAAATTTCTACTGTTTAATTATTACCTTTTCATAAGTCTTTCTTATTTTATGAGTAGAATATTTTATATCTCATATAAACTCTGAGGGAATCATCATCTTATTTGGAAGGTTTTTGTCTTGTTCCCTCAAGTGTCGGCTCTTCATGAGATTGGTTGTCCACTCACCCTGATTTCAGAGAATCTCTGTTTCCACATCTGCAGATACTCTGGTGACTGTGGGGTACAGAGTGTGGCACACTGGGAGTGACATGTGCAGGTAGATAATTTTAGGGGTATGCAGCTTACCTATTTATACTTCAAGTTATAATCTAGTACCATGTCTTTCTAGCCATATTCAGTACTTTAGCATGGCAGCTTCCCACAGATTATTATTATAAAGGAAGACAGAATGAATTACAACTCAGCTGTACAAAACATGGTTCTGAAATCTCACCAAAAGGTTGTCCAAGAAACATATCCTACCTTCTGTTTCTTGTAATCATGAGTTTGCAGAATCTCAAGAATTGCTCCCACCTACAAAAGAATTTTCTCAGTGTTTGGACTATGGTTTCCATTCATCTTATTTCTTTTAGGAATGTTTCAAAGTCTCTGATGTGTCAGTGGTCCTCCCTTCCTTCTTTCATTATTGTTAAGCATGCATCGTAAAATGCATACTATGTCTTATACGTGTACATATATGCATGTGTGCATATACATGTATGTCTATATGTTTAGTCTTTATTAAGTGGTTTGAGAATGGGAAAGGAGACATATGTGCTTATTTTGCCAGTTCAATTCAATTAGTAATATGGCTATATTATTGAAATTAGAATTCTAAGTAAGACTTTGTCTAGAAATAGAAAAAAGTCAATTTTTTTTTTCTTTCTTTTTTTTTTTTTTTTTTTTTTTTGGTACCGGGGATTGAACTCAGGGGCACTTGACCACTGGGCCACATCCCCAGCCCTTTTTTTTTGTATTTTATTAGAAGCAGGGTCTCACTGAGTTACTAAGTGCCTCGCCATTGCTGAGGCTGGCTTTGAACTCGCGATCCTCCTGCCTCAGCCTCCCAAAGTGCTGGGATTACAGGCGTGTGCCACTGCACCCGGCTGAAAGAAGTCAATTTTTGATAAAACTGAAAATATGGATCTAGGAGAATTGTGACACTGGGGATTAAGTAGTTGGTATGAACACTCGGAAAGTGGTCAAGTCATTTTATGAATGTTGCTTCTGCCATCAACACATTAATGAGGAGTAGTACTTTAATCTGTGTGTAAGAAAGTGATATTTAAAACACACACAAAAAAATGTCACTCTAAGATTGACCCAGAGGGTTATACACATTTCACTCCCAGGTAGCTCATGTCTATAGTATGACCATTTAACAAAATAAGACCATTGTGCCATAACAAAATAAAAAATAATAAATCAATGATTTAGCCAAGCATGAAAGTATTTAATAAACAGTTATACAGAATTTAAAGAAAGTTCTAATTTGAAATGTTCTACTATAGTCCAGAAAGTTAAGAGGAAAAAATGAGTTTGATTTTAGAAGTAGCATGAATTTGGCATAGCTTTGTACTAATTAATCTCATGGTAATAATTACTCTTACTATAAAATGATATTTGTACACTGTATTCCTAGGAATACAATATAAAAGCACAAGTGATCCTAAAATCCATTCCACTCATATGCTGAGATATTGTCTCACTATTGAATGTGAAATAATGGCTAATTTGGAGAAATGTCTTGTGATTTTATCAAGTGTAAACCCTGAACTATTTGTAAGGAAACATCTTCATTAATGGTGATCAAGGTAATAGTCCCATAGCTACATATTATTCAGAGATAGGATGCTTAAAATTTATAATTTACAAATAAATATTCTAATACAAATGCCTAATTTTCAAAATGCTGCCTCCATTAAACTGTATTCTGGAAGTTTGGGGCAATTAAAAAAAAAACTGATATCTGTTTTCAAGCCTAAGCTTTTTTACTGAAAAAGAAAAATTTCTCACCTTTGGGGAAACTGGTAGAAATATGATATCCAGATTCAGTTGGAAATATCCCAAGACTGATATTTACTATATGAACATTTTAATTTAAACCAATCATTAAAAAGTTTTCAAAAGACTGTTTAGCTGTTTTGTTTTTTCTTTTAAAAAACATGGACATCATGCACCTTCTTTAAATCCACCTAGATAAGCCAAAATTTTGCAAGGTGTATGACTGTTTGCTCTGTGTGCCTCTGTGCAAAGAGATTATGTCACATTGATATATTTAGATGCTAAGGCACCATTTTAACTTTAGGATTTTCATGGCAGTGGCTGAATACTCAGGTAACCCTTCTTGAGGACAGTCAAAAGTTTTCTGTGTGGCTTTTGACACTGAAACTTTTATCAATACCTATTCTATTATCGTCTCTCTAGGAAATGAGTGTTTGGGTGTCAAAATTCAAGTTAACTCCCTGTTAATCAGGTTGTTTTGTCAACTTTCATCTTCACCTACCTTTAACCTGTCTTTATTCATTCTGCCTTTTGAATAAAGAATGTGTAAATTACACGTGGTTTGGTACAGAAGGCACTTAGGATATCACAAAATAAAGTGGCACAATCCACTTAAAAAGACCTCTAAGTGAAATTTGGACATGCAAGAAGTCAGAACATTACTCACAATTATCCAAGTTCAATTTATCTTATGAATGTTTTGAAATCATACAAACACTGTCTGTCAGACTCATATTACTTGTACCTTAAGTGTGTTTTGCAGTTGGACATTCCTTTTGGTCCAGGTACCTCCTGAGAAGCACAGTTAATGAATAGCTGTGATTTCAATTTCCCTTCATGCTTTGCTTTCATTGGAAAACCAGTAGTAGTGAGTGAAGGGCGGACTGCCTAACTCAATGTTATTGGGACCCAAGAGTACTGAATTTCCACTCTCCCGGTATCAAAGAGAGTATCCTGACCATGACTACAGATAACTGAAGACACCAAAAAAATAAGAAGATGTTACTTAGGAAATATTATCATTGATACTAATTAGTCTTACAATCAAGTACTACATCCCCTGAAGCATTTTTAAAATTTTCTAACATACTGCATATCTAGTGTCTTATTTGATTCCGGATTTTGAGTTAGTGTCACTCAACTATGAATATTTTTATGGCATGGTCCTGCTCTCTTCAGGCATACAGACTACAGCTTAGAGTATCAGAGTCATCTGATCTAACTCTTTCTGCTCACTTTCTCCAGGGTTGACCTCTCAATGGTACCTAGCAGGGTCGACCTCTCTATAAGTCAACACAGCATGCACTAGTTTGGTTCATCTTTCATTTTTCCACTAGGAGAAAGTTCACTTTATATTCCATAAGCTCCTTGACTCCCAGGCAAGAATACCCAACTCCTAACTATGGTCCTTTCTTGTCTTTCTCCAAGGAGGAAGAAGACATAAGAGACAAGTGTTAAGGGCACTGGGACACATCTAAGGAAGGTCACGAATGGGCAGGACATATCATACACACTTCACCAAGTCCACATCCAGAAGGGCACCTAATCAACACAATCCTGACATGGTAGATAAGTGAATAAATATACAACAAATAGCAGTTCACAACTTCCTGGAGTTGCAACGTGAACTATTGAGAAAAATCACTGGTCCTGGAGTTAGAAGACTCAACTTCAGTCCTCTCTACACTAAGTACTAAATCACCAGTTAATATGTTACAAGTCACTTAAATTTATTAAGCCTTGGTTTCCCCATCTGTGAAATAAGGATAAAATATTCTGGTACCTCACCTGATTGTTTTCAAGCACTAAATCTGGAAGTGTATTAGATAAATACAGTTATGAAATATTTAGCATGATCAAGGAATAAGGTTTTCTGCATGTACTCTTCCAAAACGTAGCACACACATCCATGCTTAACACAGGTAGATTGAGCTATTTAAGTAATATGCATTTAAAGCTGATAATCAGGAAAAATTTTTCCCATTGTATTAAAAATTTCTAGTCATCATATCTTTGCTTTTTTCTGCTTAATTTCCATGCTTTTTAGAGTTCAAATATAGAAAACTCAGAGCACTGAACACTTTCAAAATGTTCTCCCCAGTTTTGTTACCAACAAAAGCTCTTGAACTAGGATGCTTAATGTTTTTTACATCTTCAATTACTTCTTTATAATTACCACATTCAAATATTACTATAATGTGGGGATTGACATAATCTTCACAAATAAAGGAAACAAGATATCTATCTCTGAAATAACAATATTAATAATAATATAAAATCTCAGATGTATTAAATTCATTAAAAATTTAATATTTGTTTGGTATGTATTCATGGGAATTTCTGAGTTGGTCATAGTTCTTTAAAAAATAATTAAAATAATTTGAAGAAAATAGAAATTTAAGTGTCATACTCTGTGGGTAGATAATATTGATGAAATCCAGTTTTCTCTAATTCTTGGCAAGTGATTTTGACACACTGAATAAGAGGGAGAACCACAATGTTTCATCGTGACATATCCTTTTATTTTGAAGACAGTACATTAAAAGAAATATTGTGGCCACCCCATAATAGATTTTTTTTAAGAAAACAAAAAGACAAACAGAAACAGCAAAAAGAGTACAACATGAAAAATAAAGCAGGAGAGACATTTCTGAAATAGTATTGCTATGTTCACAATTTTAAGTATGTCTGCTTTGGGTTCTGAAAAAAACGTTGCAATTAAAAGAAAGATTTTGAAATCAAATACCAAGTGTATTTACTCCAGAGAGAATGACCCATTTAATGACTGAATCTGTGGTATAACAGGCATTTGAATATTACCTACACTATTTTGTATAGAATTCAATTTCTAAAACTACTCTGAGCAATTCTCTGAAATAAGTATTTTAAGAGGAAAGATCTCAAACTGGCTACCAGAATGCCATTTCCCCAATTTATCATCAGATTAAGAAAAATGATCTAATTATATCTATTATTCATATTTGCTGAGTCACTTCAGGGATACATAACTATGGGAAGGCACTTGATTTAATCGAGTCTATAAGAAATATAGATCAGGTATTAGTGCTACAAGGTACATTTCATGGACAACCACTACTATTACTACAAAAGACTTCAGAAACAAACACAATGTACTTGAAGTGTTTCACTATATGCAAAATTATTTAATACATATGGCGCCTAGCAGCTATGAATCCAGGGGGGAAAAAAATTACTGTCCATCAGAGGAGTAAAAAGTATTTCCCACTTGGCCAATTAAATCATTTTCTGAGGGGGTTCATCACCCGGAAAGCCAGTCTGTCTGAATGCCGGAAATGCAGATGGCATTCAGTTTCAGAAGTGCTTTTCTAGGTGGGAGCCAAACTACGATTTCTCTTTTATTTTGTGTGAGTGCCATCCCATGATGGAAAGGATCTCGCTGTAAAACAATTTTCAAAAAAAAGAGGGGGAAGAAACAACTATGAAGCTTGCAAAGTTCTCCAGATGAGACTTTGAAGAAAACGTTTCTTGAAGGGTCGGTGGGAGAAGGGGGGTGGTTGGGAACTATGCCCGGAGCCAGGGTCCATCTTCCCCGAGGGACCAGGATTCCCCAGGTGAGCCGGTGTCCCGGGCTCCCGCAGGAGGCGGAGGGCGCAGGGCGCAGGGCGGGTGACCGCGCGGCGAGCGGGCGTCCTTCTGACCAGGCGACCCCTGCTCGGATTCCGGGAGCCCAGGGACTCCCGAGCTGCCCGGGACGCGCGGCCAGCAGCCTCCCGCTCGCGAGGCGCATCTCCCCACCCGCGGCTTCCGAGGCCAGCGCTGCCCCTCCGCCATCCTCAAGTCCTCCGACATTTTTCACGGAGACGGGGAGGTAGGGAGAAGAGGAGAAAGCGGCTGAGTGTCTGCACCCAGCCTCTGCCGCAGCCCAGGAAGAGGGAGAGGTGGAGGGAGACGGGCGAGGAGGCAGCTCTGAAACTGTGATTCCATCGATAATAAAAAGAATCATCATCCCCCGCGGCAAGGGAGTCTCAGATACACACACCCGGGCTGCGGCTCGGGTTGGTGGGCGTTCCCGGTCCTCGCCCCCAAGGTGGCTGCGAGCCCTACCCCGTGCCGTGCACACCAGAACTCCCTTCTCCTTGACTGAGGGGAGGGGGAGGAACAAAAGAGACCCTCACCCCTTACACACACACACACACACACACATACACACACACACACGCTCACAAAGTCACACACCCAGATATTTTACCGTTGCTCAAGGTACCGATTTTTGCAACGCCTTCTGCTTACACCTTCCCCACCTGAATCGCGCATTTTCCCAAAGGTACAAAGATAAGGGAGAAAAAAATATACCATCCGAGGTGATCGGGAGATTTGACAATTTCACCTTCGGTTCTCTTAACAACCACACACACACACACACACACACACACACACACACACACACACACAAACCCTGCCGGACCGCGAGCCCCGCGGGGTCTCCCGCCATCCCGGCCCTCTCTGCCGGTTCTCCGAAGGTGCCCCGGGAGCGCGGGGACCCACCGAGGCTTCGCTGAGCGGCAGGACACTCGCCCAGTCCCTCCGCAGAGCTGGAGGGCTGCGAGCTGACCGAGCCCAGGCAGCGACGCGGGATTCAACTTCCCAAAGCAGCGGCTCCCAGACCCCACCGCCCAGCAACCTCCCCAGCCCGGGTATTAGCAGTCGCACTCTCCGCCCCCTCTTTCCTTCACCACCCCCCCCCACACACACCCCTTGAAAAAAATCCATCCGTCAGTGCAAAGCATTTTGATGTCATTTACTTAGCACCGCTCGGCTTTGGTGGCAACATCTTACCCGATCGCCTGGAGGTGTGGGCAGCGCACCAGTGGTCCGAGGGCGCGAGGCTGGGCTGCCCGGTCCTCTTAGCAGAGCCGGTTTGCTGCCACCCGCCCAACTTCAGCACCCAGCGGGCGAGGAGAGAGGGAGAGAGGCGAGGATGGAGGGGGGGGAGGAGGAGGCAAGGGTGGGCGGGGAGGCATCGGGAGCCGCTCGGCAAAGCGCGTGCGTTCCGCGGACGGGCGCAGCCCCTCGCCCCGCGCGGCCGGAGGTGCAGCTTCTTCCCCGGACGCCGGGCCGCGTGAGTCACCGCCCCGCCCCTTGCTGGCGCCCGCGCCTGGCCGGCCCAGCGCGCCGGCTTGTGGACCCGTGCAGAACCGCTCGGCCAGCGGTCTCGCTGTGGCCACTCAAGTCCCAGCTTGGTGGGAGCCCTGGAGACCTGAGAGCCTTCGTAGAGGAGGGGAGCTCTTGGACCGAGGCTCCTTAACTTCACGTTCACCGCAGCCCATGCTCTGTTCTCCTGGTCTTCTGGTTTGCAACCAGAAGCTTGTGTTTAAGGCGCAACGCCCCGCTGCTACTGAGGGCTCCCAGCGGAAGCACTCTGGAGTGGGGGTTCAAGAAAGTGTAAAGTTAAATAAGTTTTGCTTACCAAAGGACTCCTCTTTATGAAGAGTTCTTTACTTTATTGACTTCACCCAGAACTAGGACACTTTCCCCTAAGCATTCTGTCAGGTGCTATCTGGCCTAAGGCATGCGTGCTATCTCGCTATCTCGGGCATCTGGACCACTGGAGCTGGAGTTTTGAGTGAAAGAAGCTGATGAGAAGGCAGGAGTCATGGATCATTAAGTGATGCGATGATGCTTGGGACCTAGAGCATCTTCACACTAATTG
This sequence comes from Tamias sibiricus, assembly GCA_025594165.1. Taxonomy (NCBI): domain Eukaryota; kingdom Metazoa; phylum Chordata; class Mammalia; order Rodentia; family Sciuridae; genus Tamias; species Tamias sibiricus. The sequence goes on along the minus strand of CM046666.1, from coordinate 121,167,612 downwards.
GTAGCTACTCAGATCCAGTAATTGTTCTATTCCGCAGCTCAGTGTTGAAGGAGCTTCAGATACTTAATGCACGGTGAGCACTAGATTGCATCTCTGATGATTAGATTGAAGTGTTTGTGAGGGGGAAGTAGGGAAGAGGATTTCTTTCTCTTCAGATACCACATATGTGGGAAGAAGAGTGAGTTCCTGCAGGAATGATTAGGCTCTTTCCTTATACCTAATTAAAACTGATTACTTGCAAATATACATGATTTCCGTTGCTTGTGTGCTCATGTATGTAAACACTGTTATCGTATTTCAGCGGGCTGAACACCCTTCCCTCCCCAGTTGAGTTTAATATATCTCAGGGCTTGCTTCAGGGCCTCCTTCCTGTAGCTACCTCCCTGACTTTAAGTAGTAGTGCTCTTAACGTGCATTTCCTAGTGCAGGTCTGCAAACTCATCTTTACTGGTCTGTAGTGGGAGGTAAGTACAGAAATTGAGAAGATTTAGAAATGTTTATAGCTATTTGACACTACCATAGCATCCAGCACATTAGTCAGTTGTACTTTGCATGTTTTATTTTTAAGGTAATTCGTTTTTGTTGGAGTTTACATAAGTATTTGTCTTAGTCCATTCAAGCTGCTATAACAAAATACCGTAGATGGGGTGATTTATACCCAACAGAAACATTTCTCACAGTACTGAAGACTGGGAAGTCTCCAGTCCAGATGTAGGCAGATTAGCATCTGTGGAGGGACCAACTTCTGGCTCACATATTGCTCTTCCCACTTGTCCTCACATGGTGGAAGGAAGCCGTGAATTCAAGAGCATCCTTTATAAAGGCACTAATTCTATTGGTAAGGGCTCCACCTTTTTGACCTAATCACTTCCAAGGACCCACCTCTTACTACCATTACTTTGGAGGTTAGGATATCAGTATATGAATTTTGGGGGCAGGATATCAACCTGTGAATTTGGTGGATGGGGACAAAAACATTCAGTTCACTGTACTGTTGGCCCATGATGGATAAAAAATAAATGTCCTTCTCCAAGAACAGTTTGAGCAGCAGTGAACCCTATATAACTCTCAGATTTATATCTTTATTCTTAGCCTATAACAGAACTCTTTTCAGCCCATAACTACCTTTACTTGAAGAAGAATTAGAGTAGTAATACTTATTGAACAATTACTTCCTGCTTGGAGTTGACCTGATTTTTTTCTCCTGGTTCTTATTCTCTCTTCACAAGAACCCTACAAGGTAGATACTATTATTATCATGTTTAACAGGCATCTCAGAAGCATAACTCTGGATATCCACCCCCTCCAAACCTGTTCCTTTTCAAATTATTCTACCCAGTTACTCAATCCAAAAATGTAGAAGTCATCCTTGTTTTCTCTCTTTTCTTTCATCTTCACATCCAACTAATTAGCAAATCATGTTTTCTCCACCTCCAAGATATACCTCAATTTGTATACTTTGCTTCCTTTCCATTGGTACAACCTGGATCCAAACCACTATCATCTCTCACCTGGACAACTAAAAAGTCTCCTACTTTGCCTTCTTGTTTCTGTCCCCCATAAACCCTGAAATACCTACTCCAAACAACAGCTGAATGATCTAAAAACATAACCAGGTCTTTTCATGTGTTTGCTTCAAACTCTCCAGTGAGTTTGCCTTGTACTTTAAATACAACACATAATGCTTACCGTAGACTAAAATATCCCATATAAAACTGTTCCAGTCTCATTTGCTTCTATCATGCTCCATAGACCATAGCTATGCCACATCAGCCTGCTTCTTTCACTTTCTTGAGTGAATATGGTTCATAATACTTGCATTTCTTTTTTCCTGGCATTTCATGTTGTCAATTCTTTAAAAGCAGGTTCTTTAATATCATGCAAATATTTGCTCATGTTACCTCCTCAGAGAAGCATAATATGACACACCCCCATCTAATCTATACCATCAAGGTAGAGTTCTATTCTGTTAGACTGACTTGTTTAATTTATTTAAAACACTTTTTACTGTCTGAATAAGTTTATGTCTTGTGTCCCCATTTCCCACGAGAACAAAGTATCTTAAGAATTTTGCCTTTGTTTTTTTCACTGTTTCATCTGTAGGACCCGGAACATAATTTGTCACATAGCACATACTTGGTAAATATTTAGTGAATGAATGAATGAAACACAAACTAAAAATGGTGTTCTTTACCTTTCGCTGATGGTTTCTCTTCTTGGATCCTAATTGCTACAGGTCAGAATCTATTGTTTCCCAAAAGTATACAGATAGACTACATTGTTTCCTCTGCCCAAACTATCAAAGATGACTTCATGCAGTGGCACACATTTAAACAAGATACCAAGCATACAGGATAAAAAGGTATTCTTCCCTCCATGATCTTTCCTAAAGCACTTGATGGCTCTTTGGTCAACATTTTACAGATATGACAACTTGACTATTTTACCATTCATTTGCTTGCAAAAGTCTTGGCGACTTTCATTCATGGTTGTGGTTTTTCGGTAATCTTTTATGCACTAGTCTTTAGTGTTAATCTTCTGGGAACTGGACATGTCACCTACCATCTGAAAGATGAGTAGTGGGTGTTATCAGTTAGATGTGGTGTCCACCAAAAGTGCACGTGTGAGACAATGCAAGAAGATTTGGAGGCCAAATGATTGGGTTATAGCCTTAACATAATCAGTAAATTAATCTCTGATGGGATTAACTGAGTAGCAACTGGAGGCAGGTGGGGTGTGGATAGAGGAAGTGGTTCACTGGGGGCATGTATTTTGTATCTGAAGAGTGGATTCTCTCTCTCTCTCTCTCTCTCTCTCTCTCTCTCTCTCTCTCTCTCTGATCACCATGTGAGCTACTTCCCTCTGCCACACTCTTCTGCCATGATGTTCTGCTTCACCTTGAGCCCCGAGGAATGGAGACTGCTGTCCATGGACTAAGACCTCTGAAACTGTGAGCCCCTAAATAAACTTTTCCTCCTCTACAGTTGTTCTGGTTGGGTCTTTTAGTCACAGCAGTGAAATAGTTGACTAAAACAGTGGGTGTCGCCAACCACTGCCTTAATGACCTTGTAGAGTTGATCATTTGTCATCTCTATGTATACCTAGATCTTAGGAAATATCCCCAACAAACTTGACATCATGATGACTCCATCAATAATTCAAGTCAATAAAGTTTATTAATATCTACTATATGCCTGTCATTATACCTCCTAGCTTTATTGCAAAAATGTAAATGTTACATAAAATTATTATTATGCATGACTAATAAATGAATTTCAGTTCTATACTCTTTGTATAGAATTCAGAACTCAATGGATTTATTATTACCAAATCACCATGTGGTGACCTTGAAAAACAGCTTTCAGTCACAAGCATTCCTGGGTCATAATGTGTTTTTCAAGTAGAGAAAATCCAAGTACAGTAGCAGTTTGGGTATAATGCCTTCTTAGTAAGGCAGACAGGAGACTTCCTGACAAAATATTAGCAAAGATATTGGGAAAGAATAGAACATCAAAATACTCATAAATATATTTACTTATAACTGGGGTATTTGTCATTAGGAAGCTGGAATCTATCTCAGTGAGTTTGGTACCCTTCAAAAGTTATTCCAGGAAGAAATTATATAGCACTGAATTTCATTCTCTTTTTTCATTCCTTTAGAGGCAACCATTTTATCCTTGAAAAGCAGAGGGAAAACAAAGAAGTTGGTTGAACTAGAAAGCTGATTGCACCAGCCAGGTAAATGTCTGCAGTCTGGAGTGTGGATGGCTGGGGAGAATGTGACTGCTTGTGCATACTTTTTCTATACTTTCAGTAAATGGAGCTCATCATGCTTCTTCAACTGGTTTTAATCAAACCTTTGAGACAGGCTTTTCTCAGGGAACCTATTTAGATGGAAAATACTTGTTTCTTGATCAATATTTGAAGAAGATGAGAGAAATGAAAGAAAGAAAAAAAGTCATCTGCCCCACCAAATATACTAAATGAAATACACAGCTTCACATTTATATGTACCATATGTTTTGAACTTCTAACTTACAAATATTTCCTTGTTGAACTTAACAGCATTGAACTTGAAATGCTCAATGTTAACTTTCAGAGTAGCATTTGTGAATTTACATTTCCAAGTAATTGGATGTGTCCATGCAAGTAGATATAAACACATCCATGTGATTTTATCAGTTTTGCCCAAGTTTTTATCACAAACTCCCACAGTGGCTCAACAATGTAGAGTTGTTTTTGAGTCATCCCAAGTAGTTTAGAAAAGTGTTCATTAGATGGATCTGTCGTATTCACATTCTATTTGGTCCAACAGATCTACCGTGTAATGTTGGACAACAATCCTCTGCTCTTCCTTAGAAAAACAGCAAAATTTTTGCCTTACCAAGAGAGCGTGCTGGTATTTAATTATTACAGCCAGATTCTTGGTGGAGCAAAATTCTAGAAGTTAATGTTCAGTGTTATATTATCTTGAGATTTGTGGAAGTTCCTTGTTGCTAGGTTGTCGAACAGGCTTCTGAATTGTCAGACCTTCTTCCAGGGCATGATGAAAGCAAAGATAGAGACAGTAGATGATTTTGCAAGTTTCTGGTATTATTACTATATTTTGGTTCATGGCAAAGCAAATTCAGAGATCCATAAAGTTAATGGAAATATTTGATTGTGTGTGTGTGTAAAGAGGAACAGTTTGCTAAAGATATTTAGTATCTAGAAGGGCCCAGATGATTAATTTTCAAGTTCCATATTGAAATACACTGAAGTTGCAAATCAGAAGATTTGTGCTCCCATTTTAAAAGTTTTGACAAGGACTCCCTGGTTCTTGATTTCCTGTGGACTAGTGTCACAGTGTGATATATGTTGAAGTCATATATTAAAATACTTTATATAGACTTGCCTAAATCTTAAATATTAGAATTTAGCATATACCATGTATAAATTGACTACTCAAGTTCCATTCACTCATTCATTCACTTACCCATTCACTTAAAAAGCTCTCACAAAACATCTATATTAACATTTTTTATTAATCTTTAAATTTGTTTTAATTATTTGTACATGATAGTAGAATGCATTTATGTACTTTGATATATCATACATAGACGGGATGTAATTTCTCATCTTTCTGAGTATACATGTTGTAGAATCATATTTGTCATGCGGTCACATATATACATAAAGTAATAATGTCTGTTTCATTCTACTATCTTTCCTATCCCCACATCACTTCCTTGCCCTTCCTTCACTTCCCTTACCTAATCTATCCTAACACTATTCTTCTCTAGTGCCTCCTGCCTTATTATGAATTAGTATCTGCATATTAGAGAAAACACTCAGCCTTTGGTATTTTTTGGGGGGGATTGGCTTATTTCGCTTAGCATGATATTCTCCAACTCCATCCATTACTGGAAAATGCCATAATTTCTCTCTCTCTTTAAAGATGAGTAATATTCCATTGAGTATATATACCACATTTTCTTTACCCATTCATCTATTGAAGGACACCTAGGTTGGTTCCATAGTTTAGCTATTGTGAATTGAGCTGCTATAAACATTGATGTGGCTGCATTACTATAGTATGCTGATTTTAAGTCCTTTGGGTATAAACTGAGGAGTGGGATAGCTGGGTCAAATGGTGGTTCCATTCCAAGTTTTCTGAGGAATCTCCATATTGCTTTCCATAGTGTTTGCACCAATTTGCAGTCCCACCAGTAATGTATGAGTGTACCTTTTGGGGAATAAAAATATAACAGAAAAAAATAATTCTTAACCTTAAAGACTTATAAACCAGGTAAAATATACTTTACATGTATGATACAATCCCGCCAAAGAATCCATAAGTATACTTGAGATAATATGAACCTATTTTTTTTCTTTCTGAGACTTGGACCAGAAAATGATGAAAAAAAAATTGTGTGTTTTATCATCAGAACTTTCAACTGCACAACACAGAAATCACAAATGATCAAAGGGGCCTGCTAAAGGAACAACACTGCAAACTTTGTCTTGAATGGAACTAGTTTTGAATGGCTTTGAATATCTGCAATAATAATTCAAGAAAGGAGAGATTCAGAATATAACATATGTAAATATGAAATTACTGCTATGCTTCTAATTGACAGCCACATAGAAAATATTTATTATGCACCATAATATTGCAAGGCATTGAACAGAGCTTTGTGGGGTTTGCAGAAATAGATCAGAATATAAGGAGTTACCTGATCAGTAGCATATAGTCTGGAGAGATCACACTGAACTTAGTGGTAGTGGATGACCAGCCCTTCCAGTTATTTGCAAAGAATGGGGACCATTTGTATATGTTGAGATATACGGAAAGGCATTTGGTTTGGAAGTTATAATATGGTACCATAATTGGTTCAGTGAGAATTATGAGATATGCATAGGAAAACTTGATTATTATGGCTCAGTAATATAAAGATTTCAAAAATGTAAAGTTATAAAGTTTTAAATAGAGATTAAGGCTGTGTTGTAGAGAGGAAGTGGTTAAAGCCTTAAGTATGGCAAATTTGTTTCATTTCCATACCAATTCTAATCAATTACTAGTAGTACTGTATAGAATAGGATTCTTAGGTCGCCTCTGAGATCAAGCAAGAAAGACTCTTGGGATTATTAGCAATGTCTGATATAGTATTAGTGCATTTGCCTAGGATTTGAAGTCTCTGTTCTAGTCAATTGGAGGGTCAAATGAGTTTTAAAAGGAGTCATATATATCAGGACAATAGTTCTTTAAGAATTCTGAAACTGTTCTTTTTCTTCCAAAATTGATAATCTGAGAACAATGTGTTCACGTAGTAAATAAGCTTGAATAATGAAAGTTGATCTCTGAATTTATTTATTAGGATTTGATAAATTGGCATATTAAAAATTCTTAAAAGCTCCTTGATTAAAAAAAAAAAAGAAGAACCCACAATGGCTTTTAAATACATGAGGAAGTTCTCACTCCCTCTGTCTCTTTTTTTCTTTTTTCTGTCTCTGCCTCCCTTGCACACATGCACACAGAGAATATGCTATACACACACACACACACACACACACACGTGTTTCATCAAGAATCTCAGTTTTACTGATACTGTATCTAAAATCAAACTACAATTAGCCTTTTAACCTCCATTTTTCTTCTTCCATTCATTCAATATATGTTGAGCAACTGTTATGTGGCTGTGGCGAGCAGTGTTCCAAGCACTGGTACCATATAGCAAGGAAAAAAAATAAAACCTCTTCCCATGGGGCTTGTAGACTTAATATTAGAGACAGACAAAAATCAAAGTAATTAAGTAAATTAAACTGATAGTAAGTTCCACAATTGTAAGTGTTAAGGAGAAAATGTAAATCAGAAAAAGAGGAGAGGAAATGTGTGTATGTGAGTTGGAAGGGACTCTGGTATACACAAAGTCACAAAGAAGACTTCACTGGAAAGGTGATATTTGAGTCAAGATCTGAAGAAAGCAAGGGATGACACTGACAAATTTCTGGGGAAAATGAATCACAACAGAAGGTACAGTCAGAGCAAAGACCCTGAGTGTGTCAGTCACAGACACAGAACAGCGGTGAACACGAGAGGAGTGTTGGTCCGTTTTCCATTACTATAACTGAATATTTGAGACTGGGTAATTCATATCGAATAGAATTTTATTTGGCTCATGGTTCTGGAAGCTGGTGTTCAAGAGCATGGTGTTGGCATCTGTTCAGCATCTGGTGAGGGCTTTCTTGCTGCATCATAACATGACAGTGGCATCACATGGCCAGAAGTAGCCAGCATGCTGGCATGTGTCTATCTTCCTTTGATAAAGCCACTAATGCCATCATGGGGGTCCCACCCTTATCACCTTATTCAATACTAATTCCATCTCAGAGGCCCAACCTCCAAATACCATCAAAATATAAATTTGGAGATTAAGTTTCTGACACATGAACTTTTGTGACCACATTCACACAATAGCAGGGACAGCGGTAAAGGATGAGGTTAGACTGGAAGAAAGAAGGCAATCATGAGCTGCCTTGTAGTATAGATGTTGATTTGCACTCTGGACACCTTGGAGATCTATTGGGAGATTTTGAAAGAGGATGGCATAAAGACAAGCCATAACTTTGTTGTTTTGGTGATGGAAACTGACAAAAATGAATGTAAAAAGGTAAAATGAGAAAGAAGAGATTTACAGTGCATAAATAAGGCAACTATATAAAGACCTACCTACTACACATCAATAAGAATGAAGCCAACAAACAGAAAAGGAGGCAAAATGAAAGTAGGACAACTCTAGCTACTGAATTGAGGATAGACAGCGTGGGGAGGAATAGACGGCGGAAAGGTGTTTTGGGGACTATTGCAATTAACTAGGGGATGATGGCAAGGACCAGGGTCATAGCAGGGAAAGCACTGAAGAGTAGTCAGATGCTGGACATATTTTCAAGGTAGAGTTTGTAAGATTCACTGACTGGATGCATGATGTAAAAGAATTTGAGGAATCAAGAATGACTTACTCTGCACTAGTTTTCCCTTAATAACAATGTACTTGACTTCCTACTCCCAGAGCTCTCTGATACCCACAGCTAAGACCAATGAGTTACTATAAACAGGCTTACTGTTACCACTGTCCCTGCAAAGAGCAAAAGGGATTCCAGACAGAGAAATACAGAGAGGCCTGTCTGCACAGCCAGGCAGCTCAGTATCTATCAGCCTCATACATGTGCAACTCTGGTCTTACATCCTGGCTCCAGACCCTCTCTTTTTATCTTAATCCCCATGCCTCTGAATGTCCACTTTTATTGTCTGGGTTAGGAGTGCCACTGTTAGCCCACGTCCTTCCATGGAATGAGGTCCTACTGTACTGCACAGCTCTGCCTACTGACTGCTCCTGGGAACCTGGCTGCCACCCACCTCTGGGCTGCCAAAACATCTGCCTGTTGCCTGTGGTTGGACTTGTATGCCTTGGACAACTCGCCATGTGGCCTGAACCTTTGCCTGTTACCCTCTGTCACCATCCTTTAAAGTTCTGAGGCTCTTCCCATGTGTTTAGTTGTCACTACTTCTTAAGTTAATTCATTCATTTGAGAATTCATTCATTCATGGCTTCATTAATACTTTCAACCCAACCTTTACCAAGTGCTAACTGTGAGTCACAGGTACATGTTGGGGACGGCAGATAAAAGGTGAATAATCTGTAGGCTTTGTTTGCAAGGTCCCAAAGAATCTTCTTGAGTCTAGAAGACATGAGTAAATGAGGGAGACAGAGTCCAGGCCTCTCCCTGTGTCCTGTTCTGATATCAGTCATAATATTGCTTGGTAATTGCCTGTTTATTTGGGGATTTCTCTCCCATAAGGCCTTTGCCTCTTGTGGTCAGGGAATTTGCTTGCTCAGTTTTCCCAGAATCTGGCACAGTGTCATGTACGAAGTGCCTAGTAAGTATTCATTGAATAATAAGACAATAAAGAAAGACCAGGCTTCCTGGTGTTGATGCCAGTTGAATTTGATTTTTAAGAAAGAATTTGTTGGATGAAGGAGGAGTAAGACTGTTTCAAACATGAAAGATAGTGTTGGCACAGTGAAATGGCATGGGATCTTCCAATGGGCTCAAGAACGATCAGACTGGAGTCAGGATGTATGTCTATGTGGTGTCTGAGAGTTTGCACTATGAAAGGTGGGCAGGAGTCAGACCTACACGGCTATTGTTTCATGCTAAACAAACATTTTGGATCTTTTCCTGGAAAGATATGAAGTAGGACTCATGAGGTTTTCATACTCTGATCCTTACTTCCCCTTTCCAGATTTATGTCCCTGGTTTTATGTTCCTGAAACACCAGCATGTCTATGCACTACCCCTGTCCTTCCCGTAACACCCTGGATCCTTGTGATGCTTCTGTCTGCTGCATTCTTTGCTAGGTTGGTCCACTGTCTGGAGCCCCACCCTCATCACCAGCATCCCCTTCTCTTGACTAGTTGGTACTCATGCTTCAGCCCAAGGGTGACCATCCCCACAAGTCTTTCTGAGCTCCACAACTCTCAGCAGTTCCTGAATCTCACATTCAACAAATGCTTACTATGTGACAAGCTTTGTGGTAAGTTCTTTGTATCTAAGATTTAATCCTCACAGCAACACTATAAAATAGGTACTATTGTTATCTTTGTTAAGTGGAGAAAACTGACGTTTTCAAAGTTTTTTCTACATTTCGTAGATGAACAAACTAAAGCACAGACAAATTATCTAAGGGTCAAGCGTGCCTGAGAGATTGTACTTGACATAGGAGCTAAAAGCCCCACCATCTTTGAGCTTGAACATTGCGTTGTCCTGCTTGCGTGGGATCATGTGACCCTTCCTGGGTATCCACACAAGCATCTATTTAACAGTTTATTTTAGCACTCTCAATTTGGCAGAAGATTAAGTTGACACAATTCTCTTTTCTCCAGTTACAGTTCAAAAACTTTCTGTGACACATTCCTTTTTCCCATTCCTTGATATCTTGGGAGGATTCCATAATTATCTGATCACTTTTCTTATTAAACTCACTCCAGTGCCGTTTAAATTTTAATTTATCTTCGTCAAAACTTTTATCCTTCCCATTGCAGGGCAGGCTTTGGCTCAAGGGACTTGTAATGAAGGAAGACAGGGCAAGACAGCTAGCATTCCCTCCCTCACCTCTATTAAAGGATTCAGCTCCCACTGGGTCAGAGGGGGCCGGGGAGGAGAGATATAGAGGAAAGGGCAAATCTCTCTGTACTTGACTGGTCTTGGCCAGGAGTCTCTGGTTGGCTGTCTGTGCTTTTGGAGACAGGCATGGATAGGCTGGCATTTTTGTGGTGTGGCAAGGGTCTGGATGCTAGCTGGCTGTGGGCACCTGTGGGACACTCGGAGGACAGCACACGTCCACTGTGCAAGTCCCTGGTATTTGAGATCCACTTGCTTCTCCAGCACTTCAACAAGCGCCTGCCACTGCAGTTCCAGCCACTGGAGGTCTCCCCACAGACTACTGTTGCTGGAGTCCTCTCACTGAGTGCACAGGAGTCTTGGCTGAGCCTCGGGCAAGTTGGCTCAGAGAAGTTTCATGCTGGGCACACACTCATGAGACAGCCACACATCTTGTTATCCCAGAGGACAGAGAGTGCAGCAAGCTATCCTGCCAGGCACCCACTCATGGTGCCTATAAGGAAAACCCACAACACAAGCCGATGCTCCTTCAGGGTACTGAGGGTGAAGTTCCTCATGTAGCAGAGACTTCATCTATCACTTTTGTCTTTGAAAAATGTTTTTTATAGCATTCATAATAAATAATGTATGCACAGTTTAAAGTATACTACTAAAAACCACTATCATATATTTAACCTTTCAAGAATTAAAACGTTTGTCTCAGGACTCCCTGAGCACGCACTCTGATTCTAGATTTTGTGTTAATTCATTCCTGTACATTAAAAATATGACTATGGGCTGGGGTTGTGGCTCAGAGAGCTTGCCTAGCATTTGTGAGGCACTGGGTTCGATCGTCAGCACCACATAAAGTAAAATAAAGACATTGTGCCCATCTATAACTAAAAAATGAATATTTAATATAATATGACTACATGCACAAATGTAATATAACACTGTTTGAAATGTTTTTTTTTTTTCCTTTCCACCAAAAGTAACGGTTGAATGGATCATGAAAGTCACTTCTTTGTATATAGTGTAATGTATGAAAGGGTACCCATTTGCCCAGTGCCCCATTTATAGGATGGCTTACATACGTAAGAGATACTACATTCTCCAAGGATAACCAGCATTTTCATTCTTAAGAATAATAAAGGATATGTAAGATCTAGATGACAATGTCTAACCTAAAAAAAACTACATGTACATTGTATTTATCTTCTATTGCTGTTGTAATGAATTACCACCAACTTGGTGGCTTAACACAATACGACTATGTTATCTTATGATTCTTTGTGCTTGGACTCTGGTATGGATAGCACTGGGGGAGACTCCATTTCCTTTTCTTTCCGAGTTATCAGAGGCCACCTGAATTCCTCAGTTCCTGGTTCTTTTGCATCTTTGAAGTCAGCAGCAGGGCTTTTCTTGCCCTTCTTCTTTGGTTCATGACTCTCTGGCCACAGCTGGAAGAGATTCTCTGTCTTTGAGGACACAAGTGGTTGTTCTTGGCCCACATGATGATCTCCCCTCCTCAAACTCCTTAATTTAGCCATAACTACAAACACTTTTTTGCCCTGTAAGCTATGTATTACCAGGTTCCAAGGTCTGGATGTGGATTACTGGTTAGGGGAAGACATTATTATTCTATCACAGGTATATATTTCTGAAAGATATTTTGAAGGTTAGTCTGTTTTCACATTTTATATGCATATAATTAAACAGTATTTGTTCTTTCTGACTTGCTTTTGCTTTATAAACTTAATACTGTGTTTTGAGTTTGCCCATGTTTGTACATGAGCTGTAGTTTATTTTCATTACTAAACAGTATTCCATTATATGAATATGGCAATATATGTCCATTCCACAGTTAATATACATTTCTATAGTTTTTAGTTTGGAGCTATTAAAAACACTCAAGTATAAATCTCCTTATAAATATCCCTGATTCATATGAGCCCATATTTCTTTAGGATTATATTTAGGTATGAGATTGAAGATATTTCAAGTATTTTAGTAGCCACTTATTCACTGTTGCCCCTAAGAAATCAGGTGTCAATCCATTTTGCACTTTTCTTTTACCTATTTATCTTTTAACTCTGAGTTCTTTTAAGATCTTCTCTCTCTTTATTCTTCTGCAGTTTCACCTCATCTTGGTGTTCCCAATTAGTAGGTTCTCTATTAACCTCACTGATTGTTTCTTTTGTTGAAAGAAGCTTTTAGTTTGAATCCATCCCATTCATTAATTCTAGATTTTAATTCTTGTGCTATAGGAGTCTTATTAAGGAAGTAGGGGCCTAATCCGATATGATGGAGGTTTGGGTGGATTTTGGGGATTGGCTAATTTCACTTAGCATTGTATTCTCCAACTTCATCTATTTACCTGCAAATACCATTATTTTATTCTTTTATTGCTGAGAAATATTCCATTGTGTATATATACCACATTTTCTTTATCCATTCACCTACTGAGGAGCATCTAGGTTGGTTCTACAGTCTAGCTATTATGAATTGTGTTGCTATAAACATTGATGTGGCTGTGTTCCTGTAGTATGTTGTCTTAAGTCCTTTGGGTATAGACCAAGGAGTGGGATAGCTGGTTCATAAGGTGGTTCCATTCCCAGTTTTCCAAGGATTCTCCATACTGCTTTCCAGATTGGCTGTACCATTTTGCAGTCCCACCAGCAATGTATGTGTGCCTTTTTCCCCCACATCCTCTCCAACATTTATTGTTGTTTGTATTCTTAATAGCTGCCATTCTGACTGGAGTGAAATGAAATCTTAGAGTAGTTTTGATTTGAATTTCTCTAATTTTCAGAATGTTTTCTCCAATATAAGGAGATTGATTCACATTGGGGTTTGGACAGGGAGCATAGGAGGATTAGAGGAACACTAGAATGGCCAATGGGGAGGGAGGGAAAGGGAGGGGGCAAAAGGGTAAAAAAAAAAAAAAAAAAAAAAGATGGTAGAATGAGATGATGAGATGTATATCATTACCCTAAGTGCATGTATGAAGACACAAATGCTGTGAATATACTTTGTATATAACCAGACATATGTAAAAATGTGCTCTATATATGTAATATGAATTGTAATGCATTCTGCTCTCATATATAACAACCTCTAATAAAAAAGATAAAAAAATAGAAGAAAGTTCTACAAATTTCAAAAGATTTCTTCATTCACCTTTTTGCAAATAAATTTGAAATTCTAGTCAATCTGGAAATGATTGAAAAGATATTAGCAAACTCATGGGTGGGAAATATTGCTTTTTATATTTTGTTGTACATATAAGCATTTAAAGAACATAGCGATAAGCAGGGTGTGTTTGCACAGATGGGTAGTTCCAGGTATTGGGAAGCCTGAGGCAGGAACTTCATTTGAGCACAGGAGTTCACGACCAGTCTGGGAAACCTAGTGAGTCCCTATGTCAAAAACAACAACAATGACAACAAAAGTATAGAGTTACAAATGTGGTTATACACATTCACACATGTCTATATGTATATACACATATGTGTATATGTAAATTTTGCTTTGACAATATGGCAATAATTGTGTTAATAAAAATTCATAGGAGAGTGGCAAGAATAATTGAAAGAGGAGTGAAATCACAAACTTCTTCATATAATAGGATGGAGTCAAAAGATATCATTTAAAGTGACATATCAAGTAGTACAAACTTAATATTTTAGTACAAAAGTAAACACTGAGAACGGTAGTCATATTGAATATATTGGGTTGGTGAAGGAGAAGTGGGGGACAGGCGAGAGCCTTATTTTATTATTGTTAATTTTATCAAATCTTACACTAATAAATATAATCGGTAAACAACATAGTATTATATGGTAGAGTTGAAGTCTAAACAGGACTATCATATCAATACATTTAAATAAGGTTACCACACTTATCATGAAAGACTTTCAGGTTAGATCACAGTAAAACAAAGTTATATACGTACAATACCATGCTGGAAACAAGTGGTACAGAGAAGTTCAGAAAATGGGAAATGGACAACAGTGAATTTATTGAAAGAAAGAAAAAAAAGAAGGCAGAGACTCCAAGCTTGGCATTGAGTTAAGCTAAAATTCACCAAATGAAAGAAAGAAGGATACTCACTTCATGAAGCTGAAGAACAAAATTCAAGATGATAATGAGTTAAAATAAAACAGTATGCATCTCAATGATGCAGAAATAACCAAAAGTGTAGATAGAAGCACATTAACAAAAGAAAATTTTAATTAGCCTCTCTTAGCCCAAGGTTATATCAATCAAAAGTAAGCAATGAAGCCGGGCGTGGTGGCGCACGCCTGTAATCCCAGCACTTTGGGAGGCTGAGGCAGGAGGATCTGAGTTCAAAGCCAGCCTCAGCAATGGCGAGGCAATTAGCAACTCAGTGAGACCCTGTCTCTAAATAAAATACAAAAAAGGGCTGGGGATGTGACCCAGTGGTCGAGTGCCCCTGAGTTCAATCCCTGGTACCACAAAAAAAAAAAAAAAAAAAAAAAAAAAAAAAAAAAGTAAGCAATGATAGAGAAGCACTGAACAATATAGTTTTTTCATGTTTATTTTTGTAAAGTCTATTTTTCTAATAGTATAGTATTCTCCACTGTGCTTTTGTGGCTCTTTGCATGGCACATGGTGTTTTTTTTTTTTTTTTTCCACTCTTTTACTTTCAGCATATTGCAACTTTAAGCTTAAAATTTGATTCTTGTGACACTGTGCCTATTAGAAGAAAAAGTAGGCCCAACTCTCCATCGTGTTGGATTAGGCCTAACTTCCTTAATAAGACTCCTATAGCACAAGAATTAAAATCAAGAATCAATGAATGGGATGGATTCAAACTAAAAAGCTTCTTCTCAGCAAAAGAAACAAACAGTGAGGTGAATGGAGAGCCTATATCTTGGGAACAAATTTTTACCACTGGCACATCAGATAGAGCACTAATCTCTAGGGTATATAAAGAACTCAAAAAGCTAAATACCAAAAAACAACAACAACAACAAACAAACAAACAACAAACAAAAAAGCCCGCCAAATAGCCCATTCAATAAATGGGCTGAGGAACTAAACAGACACCTCTCAGAAAATGATATACAATCAATCAACAAATATATGAAAAAATGTTCAACATCTCTAGCAATTAGAGAAATGCAAATAATGCAAATCAAAACCACTCTAAGCTTTCATCTCACACCAGTCAGAATGGCAGCTATTAAGAACACAAACAACAATAAATGTTGGCGAGGATGTGGGGGAAAAAGGCACACATACATTGCTGGTGGGACTGCAAAATGGGGCAACCATTATGGAAAGCAGTATGGAGATTTCTTGGGAAACTGGGAAATGGAACCACCTTATGACCCAGCTATCCCACTCCTTGGTCTATACCCAAAGGACTTAAAACAGCATACTACAGGAACACAGCCACATCAATGTTTATAGCAGCACAATTCAAAATAACTAGACTATAGAACCAACCCAGATGCCCTTCAGTAGGTGAATGGATAAAGAAAATGTGGTATATATACACAATGGAATATTACTCAGCATTAAAAGTGAATAAAATCATGGTATTTGCAGGTAAATGGATGGAGTTGGCTAAGTGAGTTAGCCAATCCCAATAAAACAGTGCCGAATGTTTTCTCTGATATAAGGAGGCTGATTTATAATGGGTAGGAGGGGGAGCATGGGAGGATTAGATGAACTCTAGATAGGGCAAAGGGGTGGGAGGAGAAGGAAGGGGGCATGGAGGTAAAAAAGTTGGTGCAATGAGATGGATATTACTACCCTAAGTACATATATGAAGACACAAATGGTGTGAATATACTTTGTATACAACCAGAGAGATGAAAAATAATTCTCTATATGTGTAATATGAATTGTAATGCATTCTGCTGTCATATATAACAAATTAGAATAAAGAAAAAAAATTAAAAAATTGTCTCTTGTGTCTACAAATAGGTGAATAATTTTAAAATATTTTTTATCCTTTGTCTTTTTGTTGGAGAGTTTAATTCATCTACATTTAATGTAATTAATAAGGTGAATTTATATATGCCATTTTTATTTTTTTCTACTTAAGTCTTTTTGTTTTTTAGTATTTTCATTACTGTTTTCAGTTTGTGTTGAATACTTACTTTTTAATATATGATTTTCATTAACTTTTTTATTTTTTTATTATAGAAATTTGAATATTTTCTTAGTGGTTGTCTTATAGATTATGATTATTTGTTGTCTTATAGATTATGATAATTTGCAATATTTTTTGAATATTTTCTTAATATTCTTAATAAAATTTGAATATTTTCTTAGTGGTTGTCTTATAGATTATGATTATTTGTTGTCTTATGTTGTCTTATGATAATTTGCAACAGTCTAGTCCACACTAATATCTTAATTTAATCTAGTTCAGGTTCAAATTAAAATCAACTTATTTACAAAACTATACAAATTCTTTGCCCCTATGTAACTTATTTTCTCTTATGCTGCTGTGGTCAAAAAATATCACCATGATAAATTGATATTCATAACTATTGCTTTATGTCTTTTAAATTTTAGTACACAAAAGGCATTGCAGAGAAAAATGTAATTTATACTATTATTTCATGTTCATCATAGTGGTTACCTATATGGGTGTCATTCATTACTTATTTATGTTGACCTACTTATTCATGTTGGTCTAGTATTTTTCCATTTCAGCCTGAAGGACTTTGATATTTCTTGAAGGACAGGTCAACTGATAACAAAAAATTTCAGTTTTTCTTCATCTTGGAATATCTTTGTCTTTTTTTTAATTTTAAACATTTTTTTCAGTTGTTGATGGATCTTTATTTTGTTCATATTTATATGTGTGCTGATGAATTGAACCCAGTGCTCATTATATTTCTGCCACTGAGCTTCAACCTCAGCCCTATCCTTTATTTATTTTATTTATTTATTTATTTATTTTTTTTTGTGGTGCTGAGAATTCAGGGGCACCGACCACTGGGTCACATCCCCAGACATTTTTTGTATTTTATTTAGAGACAGGGTCTCACTGAGTTGCAAGCCTCGCCGTCTGCCTTTGAACTCGCGATCCTCCTGCCTCACCTCCCAAAGTGCTGGGATTACAGGCCCCACCGCGCCCGGCTCCTATCCTTTATTTTTAAGGAGTAATTTTGCCAGAATTTTTGATTAATAGGTTTGTTTCCAACCTGCAACATTTTGAAGATCTCCTCCTTCTGCCTTTCAGCTTCCATTGTTTCTGACAAGAAATTAGCTGTTAGTCTTATTGAAGATCCCTTTTTGTCTTGCTGCTTTCAAGATACTGTCTGTGTTTCTTTTGATAGTTTGAACATAATTTGTTTAGTTGTTTATCTCTTTGAGGGCTTCCTACTGAGAGATCCTGAGTTTCTTGATAATCTAGATTGTTTTTCTTCAAATTTGAAAACTTTTTTCCATAGTTTATTCAGATTTTTTCTTTCCCTTTCTCTCTCTCTCTCTCTCTCAATTTTTATTCTGCAGATGTTGCTATGTTTGATGATGTCCCATGAATCTCTGGTGCTTTATCAATTTTTTTTTTCCTAGTATCAATTTTTAAAATCCCTTTTTCTTTCTTTTCCTCAGACTGGATAACTTCAATTTTTTTTCTAGTTTCAAGTTTGCAATTCTTCTGCCCAATGTAATTTGTTGCGGAGCTTCTGTACTACTGTGGTTGTTTCCAACTCATTTAATATTTGCTTCCTTTTGTAAGATGTATCTCTTTATTGACATTCTTTGTTTGGTGGGACAGAAAAATAAAAACGAAACAAATTTTCAGATTTGGTTCTTCCAGAAAGCCACAAGGAAATTCAGGTTATGACAATTCTTTAGGCATGAGGCCTTCAAAGAGATCAAGATCCATTCTGCTTCTACTGTTGCCAGGAATGTAGGCTATTTTTGTTTTTTGAATATTTCTGCTGAACTGACATCTTAGTCCTCCTGTACTGCTAGAACAGATAATTTGTAAAGAACAGAAGTTTATTTTCTCACCATTTCTCTGTCTCTGTGTCTGTCTCTGTCTCTCTGTCTCTCTCTTTACACACACACACACACACACACACACACACACACACACACGAGATTGAACCCATCACTCCTACAAGCCCTTTTTATAGTGACCTTAGTCCATTCAAGAGAACAAAGTTTCATGACCTACTCTCATCAGGTCCCACTTCCCAACTTAATTCCCACTGTTGCACTGGGAATTAAGTTTCTAACACATGAACTTTGGGGGGCTCATTCCAAACTATAGCAACTAATAAAATTAGGGTAAATTAAAATGCCAGAATCTTACCAAGATCTTTACAATCTTACCAAGATTTAGTCATTTACTGAAAATAACTGCTCCTTGGCTTTCGGCAAACCTTGTGTTAATCTCTACTGTTCTGAATATGTTAATTCTAACAATTTGTGTTCCTTTTTTTGAAGTGGAAAAATTTCTGACAAATCAAGAACCAATAGAGAAACTATTTCCCTCTATTGGTTCTTTATTTATCTATATCTTTATTTTTTTCCCTGTGCTTACTCTTGGAACTATAATACATATTCTTCAGTTTTTTTAATCTTATACAAATTAATAAATCCATGTTATATAATACTTTATGTATAATGTAATAAATTTAAAATAGCATATTCCTTTTATTTCCACCCTGCTTTTAGCTATTATTGTCATATATCTTGCTAGTACCTGTGTTATAAACCTCATGATAGCAGGTTTTCTTTCGTGTTTAGATAAACAAATATCCTTCAAGTAAATTGGGATAATTTTTTAAAAATAGCTTTTCTATTCACTGGCAAATTTACCATTGTTCCAGCTATTGAATTTTGCAATCCTAGTTTTTCTGAGAAACAGAAGAAACACTGAGACTTAAAAGTAGGAAGCATATCTTGTAGTGCAGCTTTCTAATAGCAAATTTTATCAGCATTCATTTATCTGAAGATGTTTTAATTTCATTCTCATTGTTTGAAGGCTATCTTTCTTCATAAAGAAATTTAAGTTGGTAATTTTTTTCTTCTAGCTTTAAAAATGTCCTTTGTCTTCTGACTTACTTTGCTCATGATAACTAGCCAGGAAGGTCATTTTCTTTATTAGTGTTTTGAATGAACTATGTTTTTGTTCTGTGGTGACTTTCAGACATTCTCTTTAGCTTTTGTTGTCAATAATGTGCCTAGGTAGGACTTTCTCGTTGTATTTATCTTATTTGAATTTCACCAAGCTTGTATCTCTGGGCTGTTGTTAAAAAAAAAAAAAAAAAAAAAAAATCTTTTTTTTGTGGTATTATTTTTAACACTTTTTTTCACTCTCACAGTTTCCCAAGTGTCCTAGAAATTCAATTTTACATGTGTAAAACTAATAGACAGTGACTTACATTGCCAGTTTGTTTCTTCAATCCCTTTCCCTCTGTATCTTTATGTCGAATAATTTGTGTCAATCAAGGCATCTCCAAGTTTACTGCTAATTTTTTTCTGCAGTGTTCAGGAGGCTGTTAGGCCTATGTAATGCATTTTTAAAAAAATATCAGATATTTATCAGTGATCATGTCAGAGTCAGTTGTACTATGCTTTTACTTTTGCTGCTGTGCCTAAAGAGCTAGGTACTCCCAACCTGCCCAAAGTTGCAAGTATGCCTTTTGCTTTTCCAGTTTCTTTTTCCATTTCTCCATAAAGTTAGTAGTTGTAGTCAGGGAGAATCATCAGGCCAAGGAAATTATTAGCAAATAAAAATAATGCAAAAACAATGAAATAAACATATCTTAAGAAGCTAGAAAGAGAAGAGTGAAATAAACCAAAAATAAGGAGGAAAGAATTAGTAAAGTTTAGAGAGGAATCTAAGAAAGAAAAAAAACAATAGAGATGAATAGCAAATCCAAAAGCGAGTTTTTAAAAAACATTAATAATAACATTAATAAACCTCAATCATGCCTTAACAATGAAAGAATGAGAGAAAACCCAGTGATCAAAATGAAGGGGGAGAGGAGGGGCAGCATATTAGATCAATAGCAATTGAAAGGATAATGAAGGAATAGGCTCAATGGCTCTTCCAATTAAATTCCAACAGCTTAGGTAAAACTGACAATGTTTGAAAGACACAAAATATTTAATGTGGCATGAGAAGAAATTTAGAAAATCTGCATCTTCCGATAGTTTATGAAGATATTTAATTGTGATTTAAATTTGTCTTAAAAAGAAAACTCTTTGCTCAGATGGCATCATTGGTAAATTCTATAAAAATTTATGAAAGACATAATTTCAAACTTGTACTAGTGCAGTTAAAAAATACAAGGCAGTACACTCCCCAGCTCATTTTATGAGGCTAGGATAACACTGCTTTTCACCCAAAAGAGACAATCTATTTTAAAAAACACAGACATGGACACAAAATTAGAAGCCAACCGCACTCATTTAAACATAGACAAAAATCCATAACATTATTGCATATCTAATCCATCAGTAAAGACAAGGGAGGCATATATCATAAAAATCAGGTTGTCTCAGGATACAAGGTTGTTTAACATTAGAAGGTTGATCAATATAATCCATCATGTTATCAGAATAAAAAAGTAAGACAAATGATCATCTACATAAATTGGGAAATGTGTTTGAAAAAAATCCATCACTTATTCATGATGAAAATTCTTAGCAGCCTGGCCTTCAGCGCCCAGAGTAGCATCTCCCTGCTGCTGCACGCAGGGCCAGACATGAGGATAAGCCCCCTCCACTCTTCCACTGTGCCATTCTGCAACTGGCCAAAGGTGCAGCCTTGACTCCACTAACAGGATTGCTGACTGGACATGATCCCGGTCAATTGGCTTAATCTGGAAGGGAAAAAAGAAGGGCTTCCAAAGGTCCATTTGGTTTGAGATTTATTCCTGGTTTCAATGTTTTTGCTTGTTTTGTTGTTTCTTGGGGGTTTTTTGTTAGTTTTTGCTTTGTTTTTGTTTTGATTGACAGTGTGTTTGTTTGCTTCTGCTCCTCTTTTCTTTCTTTCTTTTCTTCCTTCTCACTTTTGTATTTTTTCTTCTTCCTTCATCTTCCCTATTTACACCCTGCCATTGCATACTCAACAGAGGCAAAAACAAGTTATACGCAGAAATTGGGATTTTTAGAACAGGTACAATTGAAATATATAGCAAAGTGGTGTTATATATAGTTTATTCTCTATCTTCTAGACTCACTCTCTCTCTCTCCTATCTCTTACACTAATTTCTACTCCTTGGTCATTTTTTTTCCTTCTCTTTTTCTTTCCCATCTTTCTTTATTTCTTCTCTCAACCGCTACATAAGTTAGGTTCATATATAAATCAGTCTTTCCACCTAATCATTCACTACATTCTCTTTCCTCTCTCGTCTGCTGATACTAAACCACTTCCATAGAACTCTCTTTTCATACTTTCTAAGAAAGAACAAGTCAATACACTCACTTCCTTCGTCCTAAACATATCACCTCTGTGTCCATTACTTGAAACTATAAAACCCCATCAGAAGCATTCAGAGTAAATTGGAAACATATCTAGGTTAACTAAATCTGTACATTGGGATCAAACTGGGAATCTCTGAATAGAAAGTGTTTGATTTTAAAGTGTAAAGGAAATATAAGGGGATCTGATAGCATTGTACTACAGGAGCAACATAAGGTTTTAAGGTAAAATCAAAATAGTCAAGGTCCTACAGTGCAGGAAGAATAGACACACAAGCAATATGAAGAAACAGGGGAAGAAAGTGGCACAAACAAATCAATACACCTCCTCAGTAGATTCCATGGCATGCACAGTTGGTGAAATGCCAGAGATGGAATTTAGAAATTACATATGCCAAATGTTTACGGAACTTAAGAATGAACTCAAAAATGAGATAGGGGAGCGAGTACAGATGGCGAAAGATCATTATGACAAAGAACTCCATAAACAAATACAGAAAGTAAAAGAGTACTTCAATAGGGAGATAGAGGCTCTAAAGACAAACCAAACAGAAATTCCAGAAATGAAAGAAGCAATAAACCAAAATAAAAGCTCAATTGAAAGTATCACCAACAGAGTAGATCACTTGGAAGAAAGAACCTCAGACAATGAGGACAAAATATATACCCTAGAGAAAAATCTAGATTACACAGCAAAAATGGTAAGAAACCAAGAACAGAACATCCAAGAATTATGGGACAACATAAAAAGACCAAACATAAGAGTGATTGGGGTAGAGGAGGGGGCAGAGTTTCAAGCCAAAGGAATGAGTAATTTATTTAATGAAATAATTACAGAAAATTTTCCAAACTTGAGGAATGAATGGGATAACCAAGTTCAAGAGGCTTACCGAACACCAAACATACAAAATCACACCAGATCCACACCAAGACACATAATAATGAAAATGCCTAATATACTGAGCAAGGAGAGAATATTAAAAGCCACAAGAGAAAGGAAGCAGATTACATATAGGGGGAAACCAATCAGACTATGTTCAGATTTTTCTACCCAGACCTTAAAAGCAAGAAAATCCTGGAATAACATATTTCAAGCTCTGAAAGAAAAGGGATGTCAACCAAGAATCTTATATCCTGCAAAATTAATTTAGATTCGAAGATGAAATAAAAACCTTCCACGACAAGCAAAAGTTAAAAGATTTCTCATCTCAAAAGCCAGCACTTCTGAACATCCTGGGCAAAATTTTTCATGAAGAAGAAGAGAAAAATAACAATGAAAATCAACAAAGGGAGATATTAAACTAAGGGAAATACCAACCAGAAGAGAAACCAAATCAAGCTAAAGATCATAATATAAATAAAAATGGATGGGAATAAAAATCACATTTCAATAATAACCCTGAATGTTAACGGCCTAAACTCGCCATTCAAAAGACACAGATTATCTGAATGGATTAAAAGAAATGACCCAACAATTTGCTGTCTCCAAGAAACACACTTCGTAGAAAAAGACATCAATAGACTGAAGGTGAAAGGCTGGGAAAAGTCTTATTACTCACATGGCCTGCGGAAGCAAGCAGGGGTTTCCATTCTTATTTCAAATAAGGTAGACTTCAAGCCAAAGCTAATCAAAAGGGACAAAGATGGATATTTCTTACTACTTAAGGGAACCATTCATCAACAGGATATAACAATCATAAATCTATATGCCCCAAATAATGAAGCACCTACATTCATCAAACAAACTCTTCCCAAGTTCAAGAGTAAAATTGACCACAACACAGTTATTCTGGGGGATTTCAACACACCTCTCTCACCAAGGGATAGATCATCCAAACAAAAGCTAAACAAAGAAAGCTTAGGCCTCCTTAAAACAATTAATAACTTAGACCTAATGGACATATATAGAATATTTCACCCCTCAGTAAAAGAATACACTTTTTTCTCAGCAACACATGGCTCCTTCTCCAAAATAGACCATATATTAGGTCACAAGGCAACTCTCAGCAAATATAAAAAAATAGAGATACTACCCTGCATTCTATCAGACCATAAAGGGATGAAATTGGAAATCAACGACAAAACAAGGAATAAGAAAAACTACTTCAACAACTGGAAGCTAAACAACATGCTACTGAATGAACAAGGGGTTGAAGAAGACATCAAGAAGGAGATTTAAAAATTCCTAGAGGTAAATGAGAACACAGATACATTGTATACAAATCTCTGGGACACTATTAAGGCAGTGTAAAAGGAAAATTCATTGCACTGAGTTCATTCCTTAAAGGAAAAAAACAACAACAACAACAACAAATAAGTGACTTAACATCACACCTCAAAGCACTAGATAAAGAAGAACAGATCAACACCAAGAACAGCAGAAGACAGGAAATAATTAAAATCAGAGCAGAAATTAATGGAATTGAGACTAAGGAAACCATTCAAAGAATTGACAAAACTAAAAGTTGGTTCTTTGAAAAAATAAACAAAATTGACACACCTTTAGCGATGCTAATGAAAAGAAGAAGAGAAAAAATTCAAATAGCTAACATTCATGATGAAAAAGAAAATATCACAACAAAACACCTCAGATATACAGAAGATAATTAGAAATTACTTTGAAAACTTGTACTCCAATAAAATAGAAAATACTGAATGCATTGACAGATTTCTAGAGTCATATGATTTGCCTAAACTGGATGTGGAGGCTATACACAATTTAAACAGATCGATTACAAGCGAAGAAATAGAAGATGTCATCAAAAAGCTACCAACAAGGAAAAGTCCAGGACCTGATGGGTTTACAGCCGAGTTCTACAAGACTTTCAAAGAAGAACTAATACCAATGCTCTTCAAATTATTTCAAGAAATAGAAAAAGAGGGAGCTCTTCCAGACTCTTTTTATGAGGCCAATATTACATTAATTCCAAAGCCAGGCAAAGACGCATCGAAAAAAGAAAACTTCAGGCCAATATCTTTAATGAACATAGATGCAAAAATCTTTAACAAAATTTTGACAAATCGGATACAAAAACATATCAAAAAGATAGCGCACCACGATCAAGTGGGGTTTATTCCAGGGATGCAAGGCTGGTTCAACATTCGGAAATCAATAAACATAATACATTACATCAATAGACTTAAAGATAAAAATCATATGATTATCTCAATAGACGCAGAAAAAGCATTTGACAAAATACAGCACCCCTTTATGTTCAAACACTGGAAAAACTAGGAATAGCAGGAACATATCTCAACATTATAAAAGCTATTTATGCAAGGCCCAGAGCTAACATTATCTTAAATGGAGAAAAATTGAAAGCATTTCCTCTAAAAACTGGAACAAGACAGGGATGCCCCCTTTCACCACTGCTATTTAACATAGTACTGGAAACTCTGGCCAGAGCAATTAGACAGACGAAAGAAATTAAAGGGATCCAGATAGGAAAAGAAGAGCTCAAATTAGCACTATTTGCTGACGACATGATAATCTACCTAGAAGACCCAAAAAACTCTACCAGAAAACTTTTACAACTAGTAAATGAATTTGGCAAAGTTGCAGGATACAAAATCAATACCCATAAGTCAAAGGCATTTTTGTACATCAGTGACAAAGCCTCTGAAAGGGAAATGATGAAAACTACCCCATTTACAATAGCATCAAAAAAATAAAATAAAATACCTGGGAATCAACTTAAAGAAAGAGGTGAAAGACCTCTATAAGGAAAATTATAGAACACTAAAGAAAGAAATCATAGAAGAACTCAGAAGATGGAAAGACCTACCTTGCTCTTGGATAGGTAGAGTCAATATTGTCAAAATGTCCATACTACCAAAGGCATTATACAGATTTAATGCAATTCCAATCAAAATTCCAATGTCATTTTTCAAAGAAATAGAAAGGCAGTCATGAAATTCATCTGGAAAAATAAGAGACCCAGAATAGCCAAAGCAATCCTGAGCAAGAAAAGTGATGCAGGGGGCATCACCATACTGGACTTTAAATTATACTATAGAGCAATAGTAACAAAAATAGCATGGTACTGGCACCAAAACAGAATGGTGGACCAATGGTACAGAATTGAGGACACAGAGACTAATACATATAATTTCAGCTACCTTATATTAGACAAAGGTGCCAAAAATGTACAGTGGAGAAAGGATGGCCTCTTCAACAAATGGTGCTGGGAAAACTGGAAAGCCATATGCAACAAAATGAAATTAAAGCTGTATCTCTCACCATGCACAAAATTCAGTTCAAAGTGGATCAAGGACCTAGGAATTAGACCAGAGACAATGCGCCTAATAGAAGAAAAAGTAAGCTCCAATTTCCAACATGTCAGATTAGGCCCCAAGTTCCTTAATAAGAATCCTGTAGTGCAAGAACTATTACCAAGAATTAATAAATGGGATAGACTCAAATTACAAAGCTTCTTCTCAGCAAAAGAAACAATCAGTGAGGTGAATAGAGAGCCAACTAATTGGGAACAAATATTTAATACATGCACATCAGATAGAGCACTAATTTCTAGAATATATAAAGAACTCAAAAAACTTTACACCAAAAAAGAAAATAACCCAATCAATAAATGGGCTAAGGAACTGAAAAGACACTTCTCAGAAGAAGATACACATTTAATCAACAAATACATGAAAAAATGCTCAACATCACTGGCAATTAGAGAAATGCAAATCAAAACTACTCTAAGATTTCATTTCACTCCTGTCAGAATGGCAGCTATCAAGAACACAAACAATAATAAATGTTGGAGAGGATGTGGGAAAAAAGGCACACTCATA